>CM022945.1:130830169-130853264 GCA_012931725.1 Litsea cubeba | reverse complement strand
GGCGCCTGGAAGCCCAGACCTCCCTCCAGCGCCAGTCAGAGCGTCAACGTCGTCTTCAAGGAGCCGATCTACCGCATCCTGACCAAGATCAGGTCCAAGCCGTTCTTCAAGTACCCTCAGCCCATGAAGAATGAGCCCACCTCCGGCAGCCGAAGCAAGCTCTACTGCTCCTTCCATAGGGGTAACGGGCACAAGACCGAGGACTGCAAGACTTTGCAGTGGTACCTGGAGAAGCTGGCCGAAGAGGGCCACATTCCAGAATTCGTCAAGGCAGGTGATGCCGGCGGCAGCGAGGGCCGGATTCACCAGAGCGCAGCCCAGGCTCCAGACAGTGAGGATTCAGAGAAGATCATTAACGTGATCCATCTGGCGTCCTCAGCTCCCGCTTCCTCGTCCCGGGGCAGCTCCCAGGCCCGTGCCGAAGCCAGGCGGGCTTCGCACGGGAAGGAAGTAATGAAAGCCGAGCTCGCTCCGGCATCCAAGAAAGCCCGCCGCGACCGACCCGCCATCTCGTTCTCAGACAGAGACCTAGAGGGAATCCAGCTCCCTCACAACGACCCCCTGCTCCTCACCATGAAGCTGAGAGACTTCACAGTGAAGAGGATCCTCGTCGACTCCGGCAGCTCCTCCGAGGTCCTCTACTACGACTGCTTCAAGAAGATGAACTCTCGAAGCAGACCTCACGGAGGTCCGTGCACCCCTGCTAGGGTTGTCCGCCACGCCAGTCTACCCCAAGGGTAGGATCACCCTGGAGACCCGAGTTGGCGGGCCTCCGTGTCGGCCGACTTCTGTCGTGGACGCCCCTTCTCCCTACAACGTCATTTGGGCAGAACGTGGCTCCACAAGTTAGAAGCAGTCCCTTCTTCCCTCCACAAAGCTGAAGTTCGTCCTTGAGAACAAGGAGGGCAAGTGGAAGTAGTACAGTGGAGGGAGATCAGCAGCAAGCCAGGCAGTGCATGCTGGCCGCAGTCCCAGCAGTGAAGGAGCCAGAGCGCGTCAACCTCGCCGAGTTCGAAAAGGCCTAGATGAAATCGGCCCGATCCCGAGAAGAAGCATCGAAGACCTGGCCGAGGTCAGGCTGAGCCCGGCAGACCCAGACAGGTTCTTCCTGGTTGGCACCCAGCTACCAGACGAAGAAAGGGCCGAACTCTCGGTTCCTGATGCAGAACGTCGACGTCTTCGCTTGGAGCCCAAGCGAAATGCCTGGGGTCGACCCTGAGGTCATGTGCCACAAGCTGAATGTGGACCCCCCACAAGCCGGTAGTGCAGAGGGCCCGTAGGACAGGGCTGCAGCAGACAGATGCGGTCGTCGAAGAGATCGACAACCTGCTAAAGGCAGGAGCCATCCGGGAAGTCCAGTACCCGGTTGGCTGGCCAACACGGTGGTGGTCAAGAAGAAAACTGGAAAGTGGAGGGTGTGCGTGGACTTCACAGACTTGAACAGGGCCTGCCCTAAAGATAGTTTCCCCCTTCCAAAGATTGACCAACTGATCGACGCCACCGCCGGTCACGACCGAATGAGCTTCCTCGACGCCTACAGAGGCTACCACCAGATCCCGCTCTACGAGCCTGATGAGGAGAAAACATCATTCATAACCCCCCGGCACTTACTGCTACAAGGTGATGCCCTTCGGGCTAAAGAACGCGGGGGCAACCTATCAGCGCCTCGTCACAAAAATGTTCCATGCTCAGCTCGGCCGAACGGTAGAGGTACATCGACGACATGGTCGTCAAATCAGTGCACTCCGGCGATCTCTGGCGGATCTCGGCCAAATCTTCGACATCCTTCGCGCATACAAGCTCAAGCTAAACGCTTCCAAGTGCGCCTTCGGCGTAGCCTCTGGCAAGTTCCTCGGCAGCTTGGTAACGCGGAGGGGGATAGAGGCTAATCCGGACCAGATCACTGCAATTCAGGGCATCCAGAGCCCCTCTACCACGAAGGAAGTTCAGAAGCTCACAGGAATGGCTGCAGCACTCAATCGCTTCATCAGCCGGTCATCAGATAAGTGCAGGCCTTTCTTTCAGCTTTAAAGAAAAATTTGAAATTCCAGTGGACCCCCGAGTGCGACCAGGCATTGGCCGCTCAAAACCTATTTAATGTCACCACCCTTACTCTCCACCCCAACTTGGGGGAGATTCTGTATTTGTACCTCGCGGTCTCGGATCACGCAGTGAGCTCCGTCCTCATCAGGGAGGACGAGGGAATTCAAAAGCCAATTTATTATACGAGCAAGACCCTGCTCGATGCCGAGACCAGGTACCTTCTATTGGAGAAGCTTGCGTTGGCTCTCGTCAGTGCCTCCCGCAAGCTCTCCCATTATTTCCAATCCCACACTGTTGTGGTGATCACGGAGCACCCCTCCGTTCAGTGTTCAAGAAGGCTGACTTTTCAGGGCGAATATCAAAGTGGGCAGTTGAACTGGGGCAGTATGATATACAGTACCGTCCCCGAACTGCGATCAAAGCCCAGATTCTGGCAGACTTTATTGTCGAATTCGTCTCCCCCAAACCCGGCTCCGACCCAGCTCGGCACGGCACTGGGGGGCACAGGGCACGAGCCAGTAGAAACTGAGGTCGAGCAGTCTCCCACCTCGGCATGGAAGATCTTTGTCGACGGATCGTCCACCTCCAAGAGAGCTGGCGCCGGCATAGTTCTCCAATCGCCAGAGGGTCTGGTCATAGAGCAGGCCTTCACCCTGGACTTCAAAGCGACAAAACAATAAGGCAGAGTACGAAGCACTGATTGCAGGGTTTGAACAGCGCCCAAATCCTCGGAGCCCAGCACCTGGATCTCAAGCGACTCTCAACTGGTAACTAGCCAGCTCCTGGAGACTACCAGGCAGGGACGACAGGATGGCGGCTACTAGCCCTTGCGAAAAAACTGCTCTCTCATTTTCAGAAAGCCGAGGTCAGGCAATATCCCGAGATACCAACAACGCACGCAGATGCGCTTGCAAACCTGGCCTCCGCTGTCGAAGCAGGGAAGAAAAGGACCATCGAGGTTGGGTCAGTATCAAGGTCAAGTTTAGAAACTCCATTAATCTCGGCTTGTCCTCTGTGCTGACCTCAGCCCAAGCTGGATGGATCCAATTGTCGCCTACTTGAAGGACGACCAGCTCCCTGAGGACAAGGCTGAAGCCCACAGGATCAGACTCAAGGCAGCGCGATTCTGGCTCTCTCCCGAAGGCAAACTCTACAGGAAATCCTCCACAGGTCCATACCTCCAATGCGTCCATCCAAGCAAGGTGGACGACTTCCTGTACGAGATCCACGAGGGAATCTGCGGCAGTCACATAGGAGGTCGATCCCTGGCTTACAGAGCAATAAGCAGGGCTACTGGTGGCCCTACATGTAGAAAGACGCGCAGGTCTACGCCAGGAAATGCGAGAAGTGCCAGAAGTTCTCCCACTCCCTCCATCAGCCAGCACAAGATCTGAGTCCCCTCTCTAGCCCATGGCCCTTCGCTCAATGGGGCCTGGACATTGTGGGGCCTCTTCACCGAGCTCCAGGAAACAAGAGATGGCTGATAGTGGCTACGGACTACTTCACAAAATGGATAGAAGCTGAACCGTTGTCTTCAATCACGGACAGGGACTCCAGGAACTTCGTTTGGAAAAACATCCTTACGAGGTTCGGCATCCACCGGACCCTGATTTCGGATAACGGGACTCAGTTCGACTCCAAGTCCTTCAAAGACTTCTGCCAAGAGCACGGCATCAGAAATCATTACTCCACTCCGGCATATCCACAGAGTAATGGCCAGGCAGAAGAATCTCCAACAAAGTGATCCTGGACGGCCTGAAGAAGCGACTGGACAAGGCAAAGGGCAGTATGGACAGAGGAGCTTCCGAGCGTGCTGTGGGCATACAGAACAACTCCAAGGAGGTCCACCTCGGCAACACCTTTCTCTCTGGCCTACGGGATGGAGGCAGTTCATTCCTTTGGAAATCGGCCTTCCTACCCTGAGGACAGAGCTGGTCGACCATGGCCGAAATGAGACAAACCCCTGGCAATGGAGCTGGAGCTGGCAGACGAGCGACGAGAAGCAGCAGCCCTGCGACTGACCGACTATCAGCAGCGGTTAGCCAGGGCATACAATCAAAAATGTCAGAGAAAGAAAGTTCTCCGCGGGAGAGCTGAATCTAAAGAAAACCCTGCCAGCTGACAGAGAGCCAAACGAAGGGAAGCTGGCCCCGAACTGGAATGGCCCGTTTCAGAATAGTCTCACCGGCAGGAAAGTCAGCCTACAAGCTCTAAGACTTAGAAGGCAAGCCACTGCCGAGACCATGGAATGCATCCCACTTGAAGAAATTTTATTTCTAAGGATGTATTGAATCTCAGAATCAGTAAAAGCAGCTTTCGCCTTGTCATCAATTTGTCGTCTCTCTCTGACTGATTCCGGCAGCACTAGGTCTACGCCCTGGAAATAGCCTGGAGTTCTTACACTCGGCCGAATTCCTAAAGTCCCGGGTTTTGAACCCACTCAAGGGTCTACGCCCTGGAAATGGCCTGGAGTTCTTACACTCAGCCGTTTCCTAAAGTCCCGGGTTTTGACCCCACTCAGGGTCTATGCCCTGGAAATGGCCTGGAGTTCTTACACTCAGCCGTTTCCTAAAGTCCCGGGTTTTGAACCCACTCAAGGGTTAACAGCCCTGGAAAAGGCCTCGAGTTCGGACACTCGGCCGAATTCCTAAAATCAGGGTTTCATCCCACTCTACAAGGGTTCGTAGCCCCTGGAAGGAGGCCTCGAGTTCGGACACTCGGCCGAATTCCTAAAATCAGGGTTTCTTACCCCTCTACAAGGGGTCTACCGCCCTGAGAATGGTCTGGAGTTCCTACGCTCCTACAGTCCGGCGTGTATACACCCTACAAAGATCATTGCCCGAGCTCACGCTCACATAGCCGAGACCAGCGGAATGATGACTCCACTTCGGCACAAGGCAGCCCGTCTCGGCCGAAGCCAGCCATTTCGGCCAAGGTCAGCTTTTCAGAGAGAAAGAGCTGTGCCAGCACTCAAACACACAAAATGCAAGTATTCCAGAACAGTGCAAGGAAAGTAAGAAGGAACTCAAAAGCATTGTACACAGTTTGGGTGATCACAGAACTCCTCCTTTTTATTCATTGTAAACTGCTTCAGTACAAAAGTTACAGAACAGAAAGCAAAGTACAAAAAAGAGGATCGCAGTCCTCTGAAAACAGAAAATGAGGTGAAAACCTGGGAGACTCTGATCTTCACCGACTCTTCAGGCTGCAGGCACGAAGACGCGGATCGTTGCCTGGAGGTTCTGAGTGATCCTGAATTCACAGAGCTCTATAATACACTTTGGTTGGTCAGACCAAAGCGATTGCAGAGCACCTCCAGTTTGGAGGCCCTGGACCTCGCTAAGCTCTTCAACACCCTCCGGTCAGTAAGACCAGCCAAGGTTTGAAGAACCCCCTGGTCCAGCGGGGCCTCAATCCCACCTTCCGTCCGGCGGTCTTGCAAGACCGTGTCGGACGAGAATGCCACACCATCCCCCAGCTGCATTGCAGAAGATCTTCCCTGCAACCAAACCAGGGACGGTTGGCCGTGAACTCGCGTTCAGAGAGCGCGTGGTCCACGGGGAGTTCCTTCAGAGAGCGCGCAGACCACGATGGGCTTCCCCCCTTGGAGAAAGCCGTCCACAGGCGCAAAGGTTCCCCCCCAGATCGAAGGTTCCAGAATGTCTACCAGACATGGTTCCTACAGCTTTGTGAGTTAAGCTATCCTATTTCCGTTTCTTTCTTCTCCCATGGCGAGCTTGCCATCTCTACTTATAGGAAGAAGAAGGGCTCAGTCTCCGAAGGAAGTTATGGGGGCGAAGTCTCCCACGTGTTACTCGGGATGCATGACTGTTGGCCAGCGACCCCTATGACGCCAAGTGGAGACACCCGTCCGTTTCCCTCATAGGCCGTGCCACCGTGTTTATTGCTATTTATGGTCTCCAGAATACGGGGAATCGGCACAGACAGGTATGAGGACCGTTTGACTCTCTCTACCTCGAGGGTCACACGTCACAGTAAAGGCATTCAACACCATTCAATGCACATCCAGAAGTGAAGGAGAAACAAATGCAGAGAAAGAATGCACAAGTAAAGAAGCCCGTCTTTCATTGATTACAGAGAATATTACAAGGCTGAGAAGCAAAAACATTACATGCAAGAAGACAGAAATAAAAAGGAGCCCGGCTACTGTGGTTTCGGCGACTCCACTAGGTCGATCACCGTATCTGCTGGACCAGTGGATTCGGCCGAAACCGTGACCTTGCTTGGAGCGTCGCTGGCAGAGGAGGCTTTGACCGGTGCCTCACCCGAACCAGGGGCAGAAGAGGTCTCACCCTGAGGCACGGCCGAAGCATCGCTGGCCGCCGGGGCATCGCTCGAGACCGGGGCAACGGGAGCGTCGTCAGCAGCAGGAGCAACTGCAGGAGCTTCAACTGGGGCACTTTCGGCTGCAGGAGCGGAGCTCGGCTCAGGAGCCGGGTCCGAGTACTTCGGCAGGTCCCGATAGATAGGGTGATCTTCGGGGACCCCCGCACGTCTCAGTGCGGCCAGGCATCCTTCCTCGAACAGGATGGCGGTGATCTCCTCCACCTGCTTCTCATATAGCTCGGTGGCGTGATCCACCCCATCCTGGAAGGCGGACTGGGCCTCGGACAGAAGAGAGGCCTTCTCTTTCTCCAGCTCGGCGTTCGCCGTCTTCAATCTCGCTGTTTCGGCTCGCCCAGCCAGCACTTCCCCGCGCAGCCTCGTCCCCTCAGCCGTCGATTCAGCCTTTAATCTGGCCAGCTCCGACTCCAGCTCGGCGGTCTTCTGTTCCTTGCCCAGACCTCGCCCTTCAGCTGGTTGGTCTTCGCCGTAAGTTCGGCGACACCAGCCAGAGCCGACGCCAGCCGAGCAGCCTCCTCAGCGCTGGCCTTCTTCATCCCCTCCATTCCCGTCTGCAGCTCCTCCAGCTCCTTCTTCAGCTTGTCCCTCTCGGACTCCAGCTGAGTGACCCGTGCAGCGTTCCTATCACTCCGCCCTACCACGGTCAGGAGCCTCTGCACGTTCTGCAAATGGAGAAAGATGAGTCAAGCTGGGGCAGTCGAGCCAAATCACTTGGAAGGAAAACACTGAAAGCACTTACCAGGAGGTTAGCCTGAATCGCCGAGACCATCAGGCTCTCGTTATCGAACCTCTCGTGCGTCTCCATATCCCCGCGGCAGAGCGCAGACCTTGGCGAGAGCCCCGATGACGTCGGCGTTCCCCAGCAGCCGATCCTCGACGTTCAGAGGCTTACCGGGCTGCGTTTCCATCCTCGGCCTCCATGGCGCTGGGGCAGTTCGGGGTCCGGAGGACGACCCGGATCCTTGCCCCGCCGAGGTGCTGTGCTCGCGAGTCGTCCCGCCGGACGGCCTGCCTGCCGGCACGCTCTTCTCAGCTGGTGCACTCTTCTCACCCGGTGCACTCTTTTCAGTTGGGCCTTGGCTCCGGGGGCCCGCGCAGGGGTTTTGCCCTTCGGAGGGTGTTCGGCTCCCAGGTCCTTCTCCCCCGCCTTGGACTTCTTCCTGGGCGGGGACCCCTCCCTCGGGCGCTCCGGCGAACGTCGCCAAACTCCCTCATTCGAAGCAGGAGCCGGAGCCGGAGCAGGAGCAGGAGCGGAAGTGTCGCCAGCACCTCCCGAGCTCGAAGCTGCTTGGGTGCTGGCAGAAGATGGCGTCGCAGAGGATGAAGACCCCCGCCTAAACTTGGCCGCTATGTCCTTGATGACCGGCTCCCTCGACCTTCCCGCCATATCTTCTTCCTGATCAGAAGAGTAAGCGTCCACTATCTGCCTCAGGTTCGGCGGCTCCAAACTGGAAGTGGATGCCTCGGACCCAGACGCGGCTCGGCTAGCGGCAGGATCGCTCAAGGGGATCCCGGCAGGTACAGCAAGGGAGACGGTTGGACGGTCAGGGTGCGCTTCGTCCACCTCGGGTACCCCGGTCCTCTGGTAGTGGCCGCGATATCTCGGCGTGTATCCGAGCAGCTTCCAATCTGACCTGGTCTCGTGCCCTTTGTACCTCTCAACCTTGTTGATGTCGTCGGGGTTCCTCCTCCAGCCCTCACTCGCAGCTCGGCGTCGTCTCGCACCTGCCTCTGCATAACAAATAATAGAGGGGTCAGCTCGGCATCGTCGAAATCAAGCAAAGAAGATGAGTGAAAAGGAGCGATGTTTACTTGGGACTGTCCCGGGGCGGCGCGGGACCGATAACCTCCTACTTTCGCCAGCGCCGAACTCCCAGTCCCCCGAGACGCAGAAGAAGGCTTCTTCGGCATTCTTACTTGAATCTTCCAAGGCCAGGACGAAGCCTCTTCGCTGCGGCTTCACCCGGAGATAATATTTCCCTTCCCCGGCCTTGCAGATATCATAGGTGTCCTCGATATCATGGACACCTAGGTCGGTCCCCAGAACCTCATTCAACTTCGCCATGCCCATGATGACCTTATAGCCATTGGGCATCAGCTGGCACGGGGTAAGGGACCAGGTACTGAGGCAAGCTCTAAGCAAAGGGTGCAGGGGAAATCTGACCCCGCCCTCGATCACGGAGATCAGAGGGAACGGCATCCAGCCGCCGGACCAGCGCATCGTGGCATAGTCGACGGAGTCCGCCGGCTTGAGCAGGACTCGCTCCGGAATATCAAAAGCGGCCCTAAATCTAGCTATTCCCTCTTCGGTATCTAGATTGAACCTAGGGGTGCCCATGTCTAAAGAAGGGGACAGCAAAAGATGAACCGTAGAGGTTGCGAAACCCTAAAGAAAAGCTACACAGGGGCGCGAAGCAACTTACAGAGACAGAAGGGGCGACTCGAGTACAGATCTAGACACGCCCTATGGTCGTCCTCGCTAGAAGAAGTCTCGAGCAGCAGAGCAGAAATCGCAGATGAAGGCGAAGGCGAAAAGAGATCAGAAACAAGAAGGGAAGGAGACGACCCTCTTTATGGAAAACAAACCTTCGGCGCGCGCTGCTTTCGAAATTTGAAAGGGCGGATTTCGCGAACTGCGCCCATTCCATCAATAAGACAGCACAATCAGTGAAAAGGGACGCGTGTAACCGTCGACTCGCTTCCCAGTACAGACAAGACAGAGCATTCATTGCTTCAGGACAGTTGAAGCGACACCAGGCAATGACCGTCGCATCCCCAGGCGAGTCTTCTAGCTTTCAACCACTAAAGGCCAGGGCGCTTAAGAGGTCAAAAGCTAGGGGGCAATTGTGTGGGGAGATTTCCAGAGCCACAGGATTACGCTAATCACAGCCATCAGATGAGTCTAAGCACTCTCACGTGCCATCCGCGTGCCATCCATGTGGCACCAGGCTCACCCCGGCTGCCAGGACAGGAGGTCCGGCCGAAGTCAAGCAGCTCCGGGCCACTAGCGCCGAGCTCGGCCATCTCGGCAGAGAGCTCCACCTCGGCTGAAAGAGCCGGGACGAGAGCCGAAGTAAGAAAGAACCTCCACTTGCGTCCTCCTCCCCTCCCACGTCATCAAGCACGTGGAGGAGTGGGGGTGCGAGCTAGCGAGACAGATGCGACATCCAGCCGCTCACAATCTTCGCCAGACCACTGACATGGCGGCATCCAGCGGCTGAGGCCATATCAGGACAGGGCCCGAGGGCAGATCCGATGGTACCCCTACCGCCAAAGGCGCCCAACCCGATCTGGCCCAACAAGACGCGCATTAAATGCGACGTAGGCTGATCCGACGCGCATTTAATGCAGAGTGGGCTGGATTGGACCGCATTAATTGCAACGTGGGCTGATCATGACTTCCCAGTCAATCATGAGACCCATGCCAAGATATCGTCCAAGATATCTTCCAAATCGTCTATAAAAAGGACTGCATTTCACATGCAAGGTACGCAACATATACACTCGAGAGCTGTTACTCTGCCTCTCTTCTTCCTCTCCTTCCATTGTTCCAGTTCCTTCGCTGACTTTGGCATCGGAGAGCCTTGCGCCGCCCAGGCCAGGGTCCTCTGACCGTGTGTTCTTCTCTTTCAGGCTTTCGGACGGTACCCAGTCATCACCATCATTGGATAAGTCCTCTAAGGCTCCCCAGTTATTGTGGGTCATTATTTTCTGCACCTACACGTAGAAGCACCAATAAAAGTAAAACGAAAATTCTAAAAGACGACTAAATTTTGAAAAAAGAAATGGTTCAAATTGGTGTCTCGTCAACACAATAAAATACCAACACTCCTAATTCAAAACTGCAACTAAAGCGGAAGAAGCAGATGTGTCTGATAATCGATTTTCTTCTTCTTCCTATAAGCATAATAACCCTCAATTCACACGAGGATTTTCTTGGGTCTAATCCAAATGACACAATAAAATAAATGAAAGTACTCTGAGAATGGTAGGAGCTTACCTGACTTCATTGCTCTCTTCTTGAAGTAACAGAAGCTCCTTGAAGTGGCAGAGGCTTGGAACGCACGTGAGGGATTGACAACTCCTTTGCATTTTACTATTCTTTCTTGCTTAGTGATGCATCAAACCAAAGGAGTTACCCAAGGGGTCCTTTTATACGAAATTCCTACTCATCAAGCAATTATTAACCCCCAACTACCACCTAACCCTTTTAATCTCAGCCCATTATTAGTTTGATGGCAAGTGAGTTCCTTTTAAGAAAAGTAAGTGAGTCTCTTAAAAGGGTAGACAAGTGGACATGATTAAAATCCTTAAGGGTTTGTGGTCATGTGGGACACACCATTTAATCCAACATTCTCCCGCTTGTTCCATATAACCATGAAAAATAAAATTTAAAATTCTAGTTTATAGACATTCATTTTCTAATAGTACTTTGAAAAAAAATGATAAAACGACCTTGACCGATGCGTATCGACTTTAAAAATTAATTGCCAGCGTGTCTCTTATGCTGAGCCTTAATACTGTGACTAAATTAGTTTACCAATGTGAACTATGGCGGTAGCATTGATTTAGTGACAAGCTTCCTTCCATAATCACTCCGCTAGCATCTTAACCTAACCTAGTCCTTCATAAAGGTATAATAGAACATTTTTAATGGCTGTCCTATTTATTTTGTACAATAATGTCTTTCTCTTTAATATTCATATTTCATTCTCCTTCATACATGTAATTTCAACAAAATAAGAATTAAGAAATCATTACTGTAATGATGTCCTCAATAATAAAGAAAATCAGTAAGGCTCATATTCTAACATGCTCTCTATAAGCCTTTTGCGTCAATGCCTCGTTGGAGCCCCAACAATAGGCACCAATTGATCTTTTACCTGTTCCTTTAATACAAAGTACTTAACTTTAAAAAACTTTGATTTATTGGAAACTTTGTCATTTTGCGCAAATTTTCTTGCTGCATCATTATCACAAAATATTTCAAGAGGTTTAGAAATTGTGTCAATAATTCGCAAACCTGTGATAAAATCTCACATCCATAAAGCATGACCTCTTATTCAGCATCAAATGTGGATGTGGTTATTAGGGTTTGTTTTGCACTTCTCCATGATATTGCCCCCACCAGCTAATAAGAAAATATATCCTGAAGTCGACTTTCTTTTATCGAGGCATCCAACAAAATCTGAATCTGAATATCCGATCACTTTTAATTGATTGGATATTCTGTATGAGAGTGATTTCCTAGTGCCAATAAGATATCAGAAAACTTTCTCAACGCCTACCCAATGGGTCATTCCCGGGTCGCTTTGATATCTACTAAACATGCCAATTACAGAGCTGATATCTGGTCTAGTGTATGTTTGTGCATACATCAGACTCCCTAGTACAGCAACATGGGGACATTGGTCCATTTGACGTCTTTCGATTTAATTTCTTGGACTTTTCTCTTTATTAAATTTGTCACTCCTAATTATTGGTGAATCTTGAGGCCTACATCATTCTATACAGAATCTTTTAAGAATAGTTTTGATATAGGACTCATGTGATAACCGAAGTAATCCTCGAGATTCATCATGATATATCTCAATTCCTATTACGAAGGTTGTTTCTCCCATATCTTTCACGTTAAAATTATTCTTAAGGTATTACTTGGTTTCATGAATTATACTAAGGTCATTACTAGCCAGCAAAATGTCATCGACATATGGTATCAAAATTATAAACTTGCTCCCACTAACCTCTTTCCAAGCAATATAGGTGGGCATACTAAAAGTATATTTTGATGTTCAACATCTATAGAACTTTTTATTGGTTACACCTTGCAAGGAGGATTTGTTTGAACCTGATATCCCTATTTTAAAGTGTTTCTATCATAGTGTCATCTTCTACATCTTTAGGGGCACTTATGCAATTCTACAGAAACTATATGCACTTTAGGGGGAAAAAAAAGAATCTCTTACATTTTCCTTGTTCTATAATCCTTAGGAACATGAATGAAATCATCAAAATCAAAGTCACAATAGTAAAAAAATGTGCAGTGCTTCAATCACAGCAGCAGAAGGCGAAAGTACTTCGGTTTAGTAAAATGAAAATAAGTATATGCAACTTCTATTACCTCATTATAAAGTTCTGCAAATCTTTTATTCCCAACCCTGGGAAAGCCAAAGTTATACATGGTAACATAAATTGCACCATACCTACGTGTAAACCAGAAAGAGCAAATTAGCAAATATAATTTACTTTACAAAAAGAACTATAATGAATGGATGGAACAAACTAACAAGAAACAACAACCAATTAGATATGAATACAAAACCAACTGTTATATCAATACAAAACCATGTACTTATTCTAATTACCATAGAAGTATATCACATACAATATAAACTAGGGTCATCATCAAGAAGCTCACAAAGGAAAGCTAATCAAGATGAAAAAAGATAGGAGATAAATTCCGTTCAATTTCAATGAGCTAAATACCAGTTATCTTCAGTAAATTTTTCAGAATAACAGAAGTGATCTCATCTAACTTGCTAACCTGAATTTGATTAAGAACTATCTCCAAACAAGGTGAATGCACAAGTCCATGAATCTAAGAAAAAAAAGTGGTTAAGTATAATGTTAATATACAACAAATGCTAGATTTAAGGCACGTCTTGGTACACAATCAATTGTGCATTCACTTCCCTAGTAAAGCTTGGACAAGAAAACAGATGGGATAACTAGGAAATCCTAAGGTGACAAACAAAATTGAAATTCCAGCCAAAACATTGGCAGAAATATCGACTTGGCATCCCCAAACTGTGGCATATGATGGTTTGAACTTTCATGGTCAATATAGTTCTAGCTAAATAAGAGAAAACATTTTTTGAAAAAAAAAAGTAAATACCACAAAAATGCTTTATTAATTTCATCATAAATGCAAACAGTCTTGATTTGTGACAAGGGCCGTCGACAAGTTGTGCCCTTGGATGGCATGGGCTCAAGCTTGAGTCATGTGCTAGTTGAGCCAAGCTCAAGTCCTCATACATAAGTTTATGTATATTAATGAGCCAAGCTTGGGCTTGAACTTGGTGTTAGGCACATATGTAATATTAGCTTAATGAATCCAAGCCAGAGCTCGATCTGTGAGCAACTTGGTGTTAGGCACACTGTTGGCCCAACCATGCTTTATGTTGGGCATGAACGATCCAAATCCACACACTTCATATGGCCGCCGTTGAAAGCAGTATTTTTTTTCTATTTTAAAATATTAGCGCACATGAAGCACAAAAATACATACCAAATACACAAATACACCTAACCAACCAAAAACAAAAGACAAATCCAGCCTCCCAAAGAGATATAAGAATTTGACCTCTTGAACACCTCATAAAAGAGAAGTAATGTCTGGTAAAGTGAAGAAAATACAAAAAAGTGATTGCTTTACCACTCTCACTCTCTCAGATTATTTAACCTCATGCAAAGCAAACACAAACATTACTGCACCTCCAACTTTATCTCACATTTTCCATTGATGTGACATTTGTTTCAACATTACTTTACCAGTAATGTAAACAAACAATATGCCTCGGTCCAGTACACAGGCAAAATACTGAAGCAACTGTTGTATACATTAAATGACCTGTTTGTAAACAATCAACATGAAGCACAACAAAAACATGAATCAAACATCAGATAACAAACAATGATCACACATAACACGTTAAAAACGAAAAGGAAAACACAAAATTCATATATAGCTTCTTAAAATGTATACTCGTACTTTTAGCAAGGTCAACGCTTTTTAGGAATTGAAGTCAATTACAATTACAAGTCTTCCACTGATCTTTCTTCTCCCTTGATGGCTGATCCAACTTTATACAAGGAAAGGAGTGTGGCTAGTGCTGTCCAATACCAAACTGGTTATGAAAACTAACCTTTGCTATCACCAATGCAAAACATGGGTGCCACTACAGCTCTATCAAATTCCTAATCAACACCTAGTAATGGAAAGAAGGGGGTTTTAGACTTAAGAGAGCCATTAAATGAAGAATTTGATGCAGCTGCATCATCACTGCTGTAATTAGGTTTTTATCTGCTTATCTTCTATCACAACATATTCTCAATCTACTGATTTAATCTGAATGACCCATATATTTAGATGTCAATTTTCCCTTTTAAAGAGTCCCCAGTAGTGGTAATTGAAGGAGTTTAATTAGTTGATACCAATTTATCAATAACATCTATATTTGGGAACTATTTAATGAAGAATTTCAAAAGAAAAAGGAGTTCATATTGAACAGCATACCTGGGTCTGGCTGCCTCAGCTCTTTCTGGTGTAATGGAGAGCTGTGTATATCTCTCACTTTGGTCATTACCTGCTTAAACCATCAAAACATGATAAAAGAAATCAGATCTATGAAAACCTACAAGGTGATGCATGTGCCTGAAATTAGTAATGCAGAGAAATACACAATCATCAGCCCAAAGAGAAGCATAATATCCTACTGCCATGAGTGCATACTTAAAGGGTCCCATGGCTCAGTGGTCTAGACCACCACTTCGGTGCATCCATTTTTGATAGACTATGGGCACAAAACAATCGAGTTTAGGATATCCTAACCTTCATATATTATATATTCTTTGCAGTCCTACTCATAAAGTTAGGATCACCTAATCAGCAAGAATTTAAAACATTATCACTCAGTTGCGGAGGAAAACAGAGCATCAATACTTCTTGTTCTAGTCTCTTCTCTGCCTGGGTCCTAGCACCATGATACTCAACAGCATACATCGAATACTTGCAAAATGGACATCTTTTAGGAGCTAAGAAATTTCAACTTATCAAAATTCAGCATGCATTCCTAAACTTCCAAACACTATGATTAGCCATTCTCCTTGAATTCAATTAATCAGCCACCATATAATAAACCTAAACCTTTTCCTTCCATCTTTACAATAAAACTTTAGAAATAAAGGGAACAGGTGTTACATCTCTTCAACCATAGCAGAATCCATAAAAAAAATGTCAGTATAAAATAAATGCAATGTGATGGACGTAAAGTTTTTGCCTGAGCCAAAATCTATGCAGATTATTATCCATTGGCACGTTCTCTTTGCATCACAAGTAGGTCGAAATTCATCCCATTGATATGGGAAAATATCAAAATCCTTTTTAGAGAAAAAGGAAAAACAGAAGAGAGGGAGGGGGTGTGGGGTTTGACAAAGATTCGCAGCTATAATTATCAATCAACAAATAGTACGTTCTGTTGCACTCCCTCATCTCTTTTTTCCCCCACAAGAAGAAGAAGCTGCATTTCAATCAACATCAATGTCTAACAACCAATTCATGATGTGCTACCAAAACACATCGTTTTTACTGATCCACACGTTCCATTTCTAATACAGTTACCAAAAACAGATTTGCAGGAAAAAAGTCTCAAACTTAATAAAACCATAATAATAACATACATTAACAGCGATAAAAAATTGAAAACAGAATTACAAAATTGAAGTAGTATTTCTACTCTTGTTTTTGTTTAGGTAAAGATAAATTCTTGAAGGTTAGAATATCATACAAGTAGATAACTATAGTTAACTTTCTCATTAATGTTACTAGCAAAACCCCGTGGATAACCACGAAACCACCAAATGCATAGACTGATATAAATTATTTTTAATAAATTTATTAATTTGTAAACTTGTGAGTCCTTTTTTTGTTGCTAATTTGATCTTTATGTTTTTTTCCAAATGTTTTATTCTTTAGGTGAGGAATGAATTGATTAAGAAAGATCAAATGATCATAGACCTAACAAATTGACCTAATATATTTAAGTGGGACCAAGATGAATGGGGTCCATCATCTCTATTCTAACCGTTCATAAAATCATATGATGCGGGCTGGGACCCATTAATTGATTGATAAAGATCAAATTATCAAATGATCATAGACCTCTCAAATTGACCAAACCAAACCTATTTAAGTGGGACCCCCAAGATGAATGGGGTCCACCAACTATATTCTAACCATTCATAAAACCATATTATGCGGGATGGGACCCATGAATTGATTAAGAAAGGTCAAATGATCAAATGATCGTAGACCTAACAAATTGACCTAATGTATTTAAGTGGGACCCAGATGAATGGGGTCCACCATCTTTATTCTAACCGTCCATAAAATCAAATGATGCGGGCCGGGACCCATTAATTGATTGATAAAAATCAAATGATCATAGACCTCTCAAATTGACCAAACCTAGCCTATTTAAGTGGGACCCCCAAGATGAATGGGGTCCACCATCTATATTCTAACCGTCCATAAAACCATATGATGCGGGCTGGAACCATGAATTGCTTGATAAAGATCAAATGATCAAATGATCATAGACCTCACAAATTGACCAAACCTAACATATTTAAGTGGAACCCCCCAGATGAATGGGGTCCACCATCTATATTCTAACCATCCATAAAATCATATTATGCGGGATGAGACCCATGAATTGATTAAGAAAGATCAAAGGATCAAATGATCGTAGACCTAACAAATTGACCAAATATTTTTAAGTGGGACCCAGATGAATGGGGTCCACCATCTTTATTCTAACCGTCCATAAAATTAAATGATACGGGTCGGGACCCATGAATTGATTGATAAAGATCAAATGACCAAATGATCATAGACCTCTCAAATTGACCAAACCTAACCTATTTAAGTGGGACCCCCAAGATGAATGGGGTCCACCATCTATATTCTAATCATCCATAAAACAATATGATGCGGGATGGACCCATGAATTGCTTGATAAATATCAAAGGATCAAATAATCATAGACCTCTCAAATTGACCAAACCAAACCTATTTAAGTGGGACCCCCAAGATGAATGGGGTCCACCAACTATATTCTAACCATTCATAAAACCATATTATGCGGGATGGGACCCATGAATTGATTAAGAAAGGTCAAATGATCAAATGATCGTAGACCTAACAAATTGACCTAATGTATTTAGTGGGACCCAGATGAATGGGGTCCACCATCTTTATTCTAACCGTCCATAAAATCAAATGATGCGGGCCGGGACCCATTAATTGATTGATAAAGATCAAATGACCAAATGATCATAGACCTCTCAAATTGACGAAACCTAACCTATTTAAGTGGGACCCCCAAGATGAATGGGGTCCACCATCTATATTCTAACCATCCATGAAACAATATGATGTGGGATGGACCCATGAATTGCTTGATAAAGATCAAAGGATCAAATGATCATAGACCTCACAAATTGACCAAACATAACCTATTTAAGTGGAACCCCCCAGATGTATGGGGTCCACCATCTCTATTCTAACCATCCATAAAACCATATTATGCGGGATGTGACCCATGAATTGATTTAAAAAGATCAAATGATCAAATGATCGTAAACCTAAAAAATTGACTAAATATTTTTAAGTGGGACCCTAATTATGGAGAGGTTTTAGGATAATTATGGTTGGTAATAGGGATCTCATTGAGAGATTTTAGGATAATTATTAATGATAATAGGGATATCATTGAGAGATTTTAGGATAATTCAAATTCTAATCAAGCAATTTCTATTTTCTAGTAGAATACCATTGTAGGCTGGCTGCTGCCACGTGTCCTCCTCCAGGAAATCTCATGAAGTGTATACATCTCTTTAGTAATATAGATAGATTCCTATCACCCATTAATGTTTCCTCTAAATTTTTTGTACACATACCAAAGTAAAAGCCTGTATGATGCAGGGCACAATTGCCATCCAAACTAAGTAATAAAACTTAAAGAGATATTGACACAATCATGACCACTATAACTCTTTCTTTCCCTCCTTTACATACCGTCTTTTTCTTTTTAATTAAAACTATTTAATTCCTTTTGAAAAAGGAAAGCCCTTCAATATCTAACATGTGTTTTTCTTGCAAGAATGATTTTGTTCTTTACTAAATTGCAACAACATTTCATAAGTTATGCTTTTATTAACACACATGGAGTTTGAGAAATATGAAAAAAAAATGTATACTCTAAATCTAAGATGAATCCAAGACCAAACCATCTGGTTATTGAAAACAAGACCCAGCCATGTTTGGGACACCAACTAAAAATCGGGCATCATGTCAATGCAGCAAATAAGGGTATATACTAGGCTAAAGAAACAATATGCATCAGACAACCCTGGCCCTTTGGCTGTCACGGCCATCAAATGGAGTAAACAACAGTAATAATAGATGTCTTTTGGCTGTAGTAAGTTGAGTAAACAACATCAAATGAAGTAGATGTCTTGGTTGTAAACAACATTAATAAAAACATCAAACAAAGGGAATCGGAAAGAGAAACACTTACAGCTTTCTCACGCACCCCAGGTTCTATGTGGAATCGCCTCTGTGGGACAAGTTCAGGGTCCTATCTATTCTGCTGAAAACACCCACAAACAAAATATTCTTTAAAAATCTCATATATCTATATATAAAAAAAGTGTCCACTACTTACACCTAAAAAATTATAGACTAGAAAGATACAATCAGTCATGTTATAGTAGCAAGTCCCATCATTCCCCCACTAACTTCTACCTTCCCAACCCCAACCCAATATAACACAGAACATAAAAACCAAAGATTCCGACCCAAATCACCATTAAAAATTATTTCTTTTCCCAATTATACTTTAATAGAAAAAAAAAAACAGCCCATCAACAAATAGATTTCCATAACCCTAGCTCTATAATGGATAAACCCCAACAAAAATTTGGAAAAAAGGGCTTGGCCAGATGTCTTCTCCCCAAAACCCTAATAAAAAGAAAAAAAGAAGAAGAAATTTTAATGTGGGTAGGAAGGTTTATGTTGACACCAAAATGTCACTTTGCCTCTTCAAGATCCAAAGAGCTACATGAAGTCGCAACCTGCCATAAATAGGCAATGCTGCTTCCAAAAATCAAATCTTGTCAGAATCAGACAAAAACCGCAAGATTCTTCCAGACAGCCAAAAGAGGAGTACACAAGAAGTTTCGGGCCATTTCAAAATCATTTGGCCTAACTTCGCTTCTCAGACAGCCGAAAAGGAGCTCTCGACGACAAAAGCATCGGAGACACCAAATCTTCGATCAGGGCCGATGGATAGTCTCAAAATACTTCCAAAAGGCTCCACGTCAGTTCCGAGTCAAACCGACAACGTTTGACCCTACATCAACCCTCGAACAGCTAAATCAAGCCTCTCGGCGGCGAGAACCACCGAGGCCATTACTCATCAGATAGAGCACATGGACGGCTTCAAAATGCTTATAAAGGGCTACACGTCAAATTTCAGGTCATTTCCACAACATCTGACCATAGTTTGACGCTCGGAAGCCAAATCAGGCCTCTCGGCAGCAAAGCTCTCCGGGGCCATGGTTTCCAAGACAGAGCCTATGGATCATCTTAAAATGACTCCAATAGGTTCCCTGTCAAATTTCAAGTCAATCGGACATCGATTGACCGCACATCAAACCGCGACATCTTCATCGCGACAAAAAGCAAGTCTACTGGTGATAGGACCCCAAACGGCTTCAAAACTCAAACAAAAGCCTATGGTTGGTCTTATTTATTGTTCAGGAGGCTTCACACCAAATTTCAGGTCATTCCGACATCGTTTGGCGCAGTTTCAGCTTCTGACGGAAAATCGGCAGCTCTGCGCGACAAAGTCTTCGGCTTTCTCAGGAAATTGGAAGCTTTGCAAAATAAAATGCAAGGATTCTCATCAGGTTTCCTACAAAGAAATTAGGCCAATAAATGGTCAAAATGTCAAGGAAAAGTACAGAAGAAAAAAGAATCGAAAAACAGCAAAAACGGACACAAAACGGGACACGAAAGGGGGAAAACCCCCCCAGGGTCGCCGGCGACCTTGGAACCCGGGGTCGCCGGGAAGGCCCCGGAAACCCCGGTTTTCACCGTTTTTTCGCGATTCGAAGAGCCCAGCCTCTGGTACTTTCCAAAATTCATGCTTTTGAGACACCAAGTCCTTTGACATCCGTCCAAAACACGGGTCAATCATCAAGAGTATCGAAAACAATATTGATCGCCACCCGGTCAACCAAAAAAAGTGTGCTTTCTACCCGACCGATCGAGAAATCGACAGGACAGATGGCACCGACCCGCTGTTGGCAACAAACACCTGAAATTACATGATCATCTGATGTCGATCTACATGAAGATCCATCGATGATCATCGACAGAAGAATCCCAAAAGACGTGGCACGGCCCGTGACTCTTCAGCTGCTCGGCGACCACTTAATGCGATTAATTGACTAGCTTATTACAGTCATTAATCCATTCTTTGGACGGCCCAATCAGAAGCAAGCATTCGGGAGTTACAAGTCAAGGGATTCATGGCATTTAACCCATGAAACTCCTCCCATCATGGCGATTAAAGGCGATTAAATGCCCTCAATCTCCTCCGGCCAATCAGAAGCCAAGAAAAAGGAGTTACAAAATAAACAATTCAATTTTGTAACTCCTCCCTTTATGTAGCTTTATGACAATCAAGGCTCATAAACCCTCCTAAATGGCTACCTAAAAGCCTATAAATAGGAGAGCTCTCCAAGAAGAAAACATCAGAGAAAAAAGCACAAACACACAGACAGAAATCCAGAGAAAGGAAAAAGAGAGAAAACTCTGCGGAAGTTCTACACCGGCCACCGCAACAAGGTGACAAAAGTCCCTTGGGGGGTACCCCCCCCCCCAAGGTCCTTGCCTTCTCCTCCTGCCTCCAATGGCTTAGATGTGGCTTTTCAGCCCGTCTACTCGGCTTTTTATTGGATATAGGACCTCCTTTTGGTCTTTGTCTTCTAAAAACCTGAGGTTATAGCCAAGCCAAGCGAATCAATAGCATCCTCTGTTCTCATCTGCATGGATGATGGTGAAGCCCACATATGGCTTGCGACCGTCAATCTAAACGGGTCCCCCACAATCTCCTGAGAAGTTAGATCCTCCTTTTCTTGCTTTTCATTGTAGTTTGTATTTTTTTTTAAAGAGACAAAAATCACAATTCTTGTCTTTCATTGTTGATAAGGATTGTAAATCGGCTATAAAACGCCAAAATCGGCTATAAACGCCAAAAATCGGCTATAAACGCCAAAATCGGTTATAAACGCCAAAATCGGCTATAAATGCCAAAAAAAATCGCCTTTCACGGCAAACCGAGAAAAATGTCCTCTTTTTCTTAAATATATGTGCAATGGAAACTTGAAAGAAGTTGATTTCCTTTTTACTTGCGAAGGTTGATCTCCGGATCACCACTTGCAATTCCAAGTAAAATAGAAAATCTGGCACACCCACAAAAAAAGAAATGTTGATGCACGCCCCTTGCCCCCTGGTTACGAAAGGGTCGGAACCAAACGGACTCCCACGTCCGCCGACCTCGGTAGGAACTCGAGCATTCGGAGCGCGGTCCATCAAGCTGGCTCCACCCGGTGGGACCCGTTTATTTGAGAACACGTTGCTAGAAATGAAATATTTGCATAACATATATTTTGCTCTATGCTTATATTTCTTTTCTCGATTCCTTGGCTACTTTATAATTGGTAGGGCCCTATGTTGAATTCCGCATCTAAAAAAAATGAGATGAGATTTTTTGTTTGGAAATTTCTAATTCTTTGAATTTATTTCCACTCTTTCTCTTTTAAAAAAAAAAAATTTAAACAAAAAACAAAAAAATCAGATTTTTCATTTTTGGATTCAAAATTGAGAAACTTTGATCTCTCCCTTCTGGGCACTGGCGCTCACGGAAATCGTTGAGACCGTGTTTCGGATCGGGGGTTGGGCCATTGTTTCTCTTCGATGAGTTCATTAAAGAATCTAAAAATATATATATATATTATATAAAAGTATAAAAAAAAATTTAGATTTCTCAATTCGGATTCAAAATTGAGAAACCTTGATCCGTTCCTATCGTTCATCGCGCTTGCAGAAATGTTGAGCCTGTTCGACTAAGGTTTTAGGCCATTGTTTCTCTTCGATGAGTTCATAAAAAAAATAAAAAAAATAAATATAAAAAAAAAAAGACATAGACCACTTAAGGTTAAACCAACTGTGTTCTTTGATCATGGTTGATTCAAAGAAAAAGCCTTGTCCAGAGTGTGGAGACAGCTTGACTGTTCTAGGCAAGGGTCCTCCAAACGAGTTCTTAAGTAATCCTACCCTTACCTGGGGGCAATTCTATCAATCAAGATTTCATAAGACCGGGTTAGGAGGCCTATGTGTACTCTCTCGTCTTTTAAATAAATTAAAAAAAAAAATCTTTTTTTAAAAATAAAAAATAAAAATTTTAAAATAAAAAATAAATAAAAAATAAAAATAAAAATAAAAAAACTAATAAAAAAAAAGATTAAAAAAAAAAAAAAAATCTTCAAAATCTTCAAAAAAAAAAAAAACTTCCGTCATTTTGGGTTTAGATTGGAGAAATCTGGTCTTCTCCTTTCTGAGCACTGGCGCTCACGGAATCGTTGAGACCGTGTTCAGATTGGAATGCCTTTTGCTCTCTTTGATGAACCCGATATTGACTTTTCAAAAAAAAAAAAACTCGTCATCTTTAGATTCAGATCCGAGAAATTATGGTTCATTTCTTTCTGAGCACTGGTGCTCGCGGAAATCGCTGAGCCCGTGTTCAGATCGGAATACCATCTGCTCTCTTTGATGAAT
>CM022945.1:130669028-130830069 GCA_012931725.1 Litsea cubeba | reverse complement strand
ATAAGAATAGAAACCTTTTTCTATAGACCTTCCCCTCTACAATCTCTCTCTCTCAATCCCTTACAAATTGAAAATTAAAGCATAAACAGAGAGACACTTATCTTATGGACGAAACACCATCTTCAAGAGCACATCCTCGTCCACACTTGCTGTAGAAACTTCTGACAATAGCACACAGCAACAGCACTCTCTTCTCCCAAAACTCTCTCTTTCTCTTTCTTCTTCTCTTCTGGTGTCTTGTTAAAAACGAACCAAACATGCCTTTATATAGGTTATGATAACCCTTAAGAGTGTTCAAATAGGCTACAATTCGTTTAGAAAGAGTCCCAAACAAAATAGATAAGAATGCTGAATTTTCGTGCAAGACTTCTGTTTCTGCGCAACTCTGTTCCCGTGCTCGGTCGACATCATGCCTTGCTCGGTCGACATCATACACAGTCTGGAAACAGACAACTATCGTGCTCGGTCGACATCCTGGGGTCCCGGTCGACCGACGACACACGTGTCACGAAAATAACTGGGAGCTACCTGAAACTTTTTCTGCAGGTTTCTCTTTGCTCGGTCGACCGCATGGGGTGCCCGGTCGACCGACCACTCTGCTTCAGGAATTCAGAATTCCTGACTGTTTCAACTTCTGATTCTCTTTAAGCTCTATCAACACCAGCCTATTATCATCATGCTTGTGACAATGTGTTGACATAATTCCAACTCAAAACAATACTTTGAGATATTAATTTCTTCAATTCTTCAAGGACTTCTCAAGTCATCTCAAATTCCAACAATCTCCCCCTTTGGAATTGTTGGCAACACTATTGGAACTTCAACACTTGAAACACTAAACTAGTTGATCTTCATGAAGCTTCTTCAGAACCATAGTCTCCCCCTGTCTTTAAAAAAGAATCAATCAAGATCTCTAACACTCTTGATACCAATCTCCCCAAAGTTATCATAATAACTTCTTCTAGCATAGCTTTCTCCTAGCTTAAGTCTTTCTCCCCCTTTGACAACAAGTCCAAAGGGACCAACGAAGGAGCGAATAGGATATTCAAGGAATACTTTGCTCCCCCTTTCAAGCCCATCTCCTAAGGATTAGGAGAGTGAGTAACTCCTAATTTTTTTCGGAGATACTCGAAGACTTCTTGGCAGAGGTTTTGTGAAGATATCAGCAACTTGCTCAGTAGTTGGGACATATTCCAACTTTACCTCACCATCTGCAACCTTTTCCTTGAGAAAGTGATAGCGAATTGCTACATGCTTCGTTCTAGAATGTTGAACAGGATTCTTGGAGATGTGAATTGCACTTGTGTTGTCACAGAGGATCGGCGTAGGATCCGTTGTCGGAACTCCTAGATCAGAAGCATTTGCCGCATCCATAACACTTGTGTACAACAAGTTGCCGCTGCAATATATTCCGCTTCCGCTGTAGAAAGGGATACTGAATCTTGTTTCTTACTGCCATGCCACCAACCTTTCACCGAGATAGAATGCACCACCGCTTGTACTCTTGCGATCATCTATACATCCAGCCCAATCGGCGTCAGAGTATGCAACAAGAGTGAAGGATTTGCCTTTAGGATACCAAATGCCAAGCTCCATGGTACCTTTCAGATATCGAAATATCCTTTTTACTGCTGTAGGTGCGTCTCAGTTGGTGATGCTTGAAATCGAGCCACCATACATACTGCTTGCAGAAGATCCGGTCTTGTAGCAGTCAAATAAAGCAAGCTTCCTATCATAGAACGATAAGTGGTGTGATCAACGGACGAACCTTATCATCTTTGCTTAGCTTTGTGTTCGTTGTCATTGGTGTGCTCACTGGCTTGCTGTCTTCCATGTTAAATCGCTTCAGCATTTCCTTGATGTATTTCATCTGTGATATGAAGATACCATGTTTCAGCTGCTGAACTTGTAAACCAAGGAAGAACTTTAGTTCTCCAAGCATTGACATCTCAAATTCTTTCTTCATCTCTTCAGCGAAATTCCTGCACATTTCTTCATCGTTGCCACCAAAGATTATGTCATCGACATAAACAATACAACCAGCTGTTTGCTCAACTCTGTTTTTGACATAAAGATTGCTATCAACCAGTCCTTTTCCAAACCGATCTTGCGGAGATATAGGTCCAGCCTTGCATACCACGCCCTTGGCGCTTGTTTCAGCCCATAAAGAGCCTTTTTCAACTTGCACACTAGGTCTGAATTTTTGCTAATAAGAAAAACCATCAGGTTGCTCAATGTAGACCTCTTCTTCAAGTAATCCATTCAAGAAGGCTGACTTTACATCCATCTGAAATACCTTGAAGGTTTTGTATGCAGCCAATGCAAGAAACATACGAATGGCTTCCAGACGAGCCACCGGTGCAAAGGTCTCTTCAAAATCTATGCCTTCAACTTGAGCATAGCCTTTACAAACCAACCTTGCTTGTTTCGTAATGACCTGACCATCTTCATTCAGCTTATTCCGAAAGACCCATTTAGTACCAATAACATTCTTATCGGTAGGTCTAGAGACTAGTTCCCATGTGGAGTTCTTCTCATTGCTCCAACTCCTCATGCATAGCTTTAACCAACTTTCATCGAGACTGGCTTCAGCCACAGTCTTGGGTTCAATGGTGGACACAATGTGCTAGTAATTGCTGACCTACACTTTGTCTTGTTTTAACACCGACCTCAGGATCTCCAATGATTTGATCCTTAGGGTGTTTGCTCTACCCAAGTGCTTTTCTTTCTAGATGTAGCATCCTCTGAGTCATCCTTTGATTTCTCAGAATCATTAGGTTAGCTACTTCATCATCAATCTCACTCGAGTCCCATATGACGGACTGTCATAATGAGTTCATTCTTTGATTCATGGTTTTCATCAATTCTAACATCTAGCACTTTATATGATTTTTCTGGTCCTTTTGTTAAGACATCTTTAAGCCTTACTAGATGCTGCTAACCCAGAAATTATACCTTCCTAACCAGCTCTTCATCAAATTTGCCCGCGGATTTTGTTCAGACGCTTGATGTAAAACTGCTAGCAACTTGCTTACCCGAAGACGTCTGAAGTGCGTGACTGTTGCTGTTCGCCCAAACCATAGCTCAATAAGGATTTGTGTACTTCATGTGGCCTGATCAAGCAATCGATTCTGAATGTATACAGCCGTATGGAATTGCCTCCTTCCAGTAATTTGTCAGCGAAGCTTGCTTCTCAGTTAGCATTGTACGAGCCATCTCTTGAACGGTGCGAATTTTTCCGTTCTACACAACTCCATTTGCTGTGGAGTTCTAGGGGCTGAATACGGTCTTGAATGCCATGGTGCTCACAATAGTTAGTGAACTCTTCAGATGTGAATTCACCGCCTCGATCAGACCTTAAAATCTTGATACGTTTTCCAAGCATATTTTCAACCTTGTGCTTTAAACACTTTAAAACGATCAAGTGCTTGATTTTATGTTTAAGAAATAATACCCATGTCATACGAGTATAATCATCAATGCATAACATAAAATACTTATCTCCATTGGTGCTTTGAGTTCGCATCGGTCCACAGAGATCAGTGTGCACTAGCTCAAGAGGTTTTCTTTGAATGATGCTCCTTTGACTTGAACATTACCCTCGTTTGCTTTCCCTTTTGACACGAATCGCAAATGGGGTTGGAAGGCTTTTCAACTGTAGACATACCTCTGACAGCCTTTGAATTGCAAATCTTTGACATGTTATCAAAGTTTAGATGCCCAAGGCGTTTGATGCCACAACCAACTTTCCTCTGTCCGACTCATCAAGCAAGTCTTTTCAGCTCCATCTGACAATGTATAGAGATTTCCAGCAGTCCTAGATCCAGTAGCCACTGTTTTGCCGTTGCTACACTTCTTGATAGCAAAACCATTCTTAGTGAAGACAACTTCGTGGCCCTTTGTCACAGATCTGGCTCACACTTAGCAAGTTGTGTCTTAGTCCAGACACATATAAGACCTCGTCTGATCTGATCTTGTTTGCTTTAGCTGAACAACACCTTTTCCGCAGATTTTGGCACCATCATTGTTACCAAACTTCACTGAACCGCCTTCATAGTGCTGTAATTTGACGAATTTTTCTTTATCACCTGTCATATGGCTTGAACAACCACTATCAAGGACCCATGGTGCTGTCTTCTTTTGTGCATTGAATGCCGTTTGCACAATGAGAGATTCTTTGGAATTACCTTCCCTTTTCTTGCCCTCCAAGCCTTAACTAACTTGGGTTTCTTTTCAACCTGAAATTGGTTAGCTATAGGCAACCTACAATCCCTAGCCAAGTGTCCATAATTATGACATATATAGCACTCAATTTTGTGGCTGTTTAGGATTGAAAAAGGGTTCCTAGTCACAAGTGGGCTGTTTCTAACATAGAATTTGCAATCAGCTCTTTATGTCCATATCTATTGCAATGATAGCAATAACCATAGAATCTGAACATTCTTCCTTTCTTAGGTGGCTGGTTAAACTCCACAAACCTTTTCTTATTGAACATCTCAATATTAGGCTGAATTTGATGCTTTGTAGCCTTGAGAGGTATAGCACTTTGTTTCATAAACGAAGAAGATGCAGCTTTAGATGACTCTCCGGTTTCAAATCCAATACCAAATTTATTGTGGAAGGGCTTTTGAACTTTCAGAATTTTATTGAGTTTCATTGTCCCTTCAAATCGCTTGGAGTGCTTTGAGTTTTCGGCTATTTTCCAAGTTTTCAGCCTTTGCTCTAGCGATTTCAGTTTCAAGTTTCATAGCCTCTTCCTTTTTTATACTTATTTGATTTTGAAGGACTTCCACCATTCTTTTATATTCTTCAACTTGAGTTTTCAAAGCAATAATTGAACTTTCGGATTCATGAAGAAGTTTCAGATTTTTCTTACTTGTTTTTCGTTCCATGCTAAGCTCCTCAAGTGCGGCAATGAGTTCTTCTTCGAGATTGACCTCAGCCTCCTCTTCCTCTTCTGGCTCTTGCTCCTCTTCTTCTTCAACGGTAACCATGAAGAGAGCTTCAGTTGCCTCGGCTGATTCATCATCGTCTGAAGTTTCAGACGTGCTGTCATTATATTGACTGATGAAGCTTTTTGCTTTGCCCCTCTTTCTGAAATTTTTCTTCCACTTACTCTTATCGACATAAGAGTCATCATCATTATTTTCTTTCAGCGGACACTTCGCAGCAAAGTGACCAACCCCGCCACAATTGAAGCATTTAAAGGGTAGCTTCCCTTTGTACTTTCCATTGCTTCCTTTCTTCAGCTTTCTAACAAATTGAGCCTCAAGCTCATCATCATCAGTATCAGAATCATGACCAGCAGTCTCTTTCCCTTTTTCTGAACTTTGAAGGCCGCTTCTCTATCAGATGAAGACGTCTTACCTATGCGCATCTCATAGGCAGTGAGTGAACCATGCAACTCATCCATGGAAAATTCATTCAGATCCTTGGCTTCTTCTATTGCTGAGACTTTTGAATCAAACCGGGGAAGAAGAGATCTTAGAACCTTTTTGACGATGACTGGTTCTTTAATCTCCTCCCCTAGTCCACGAATGTCATTCGTGACTTCATTCACTCGTTGCAAATATGAGTCAACATTCTCGCTTTCCTCCATGCGAAGAGATTCAAATTGAGAGCGATGGGTTTGCAATTTTGCTTCTTTGATCTTCTCATCTCCTTCATGAATGCTTTTCAACTTGTCCCATATTTCCTTGGCTATTTTGCATGCAATTACTTTGACCAGCTCGCTGTCCACAAGGCCACTAAAGAGTGCATTCTGCGCCTTAGAGTCTTTGTCTGCTAACTTCTTTCGTTGCAGCATCATTGGGTACAATGGCAATATTGTAACCGACTCTGACAGTCTCCCAGACATCATAGCCAAGTGACTTAATGAAAGCCTGCATTCTGATCTTCCAGAAGGAGTAATTAGAACCATCAAACAAAGGTACTTTCTTATTCCCTGTATTGGTTGCCATGTGATTTGACAAGAGATCACCCTTAGCGTGTTAAGCTTTTCAAGGGAACCTTATGCTCTGATACCAATTGTTAGATATCGCGATCACTGAGAGGGGGGGGGGGTGAATCAGTGATTCCTTAAAACAGGTCCAATTTAACAACAAAAGCAAATCAAATCACACAAGGACACCAGATTTAACGTGGTTCACCGAAAGGCTACGTCCACGGTTCAAAGACTGTCTGAACACCAATCCGGAATAGATCTGAATCTATTTAGTCGCACCAACGACAAAGAGCACCAACCCTTAGCCAACCCTTAGTTTCAGATAGCACCAACTATCTAGGAAGCACCTACTCCCTTGAGTTTCAGATAGCACCAACTATCTAGGAAGCACCGACTCCCTTTACAATTTATCTGCACCAACAGATAGGATCACCAAACCCCAGACACCAAGCACCAACTTGATGTTCTACAGAATAAGAATAGAAACCTTTTTCTATAGACCTTCCCTCTACAATCTCTCTCTCTCAATCCCTTACAAATTGAAATTAAACATAAACAGAGAGACACTTATCTTATGGATGAAACACCATCTTCAAGAGCACATCCTCGTCCACACTTGCTGTAGAAACATGCAGCACAACAGCACACAGCAACAGCACTCTGTTCTCTCCAAAACTCTCTCTCTTTTCTCTTCTCTTCTTCTCTCTCTGGTGTCTTGTTAAAAACGAACCAAACATGCCTTTATATAGGTTATGATAACCCTTAAGAGTGTTCCAAATAGGCTACAATTCGTTTAGAAAGAGTCCCAAACGAAATAGATAAGAATGCTGAATTTTCGTGCAAGACTTCTGTTTTCTGCGCAACTCTGTCTCCCGTGCTCGGTCGACATCATGCCTTGCTCGGTCGACATCATACACAGTCTGGAAACAGACAACTATCATGCTCGGTCGACATCCTGGGGTCCCAGTCGACCGACGACACACTGTGTCACGAAAATAACTGGGAGCTTCCTGAAACTTTTTCTGCAGGTTTCTCTTTGCTCGGTCGACCGCATGGGGTGCCCGGTCGACCGACCACTCTGCTTCAGGAATTCAGAATTCCTGACTGTTTCAATTCTGATTTCTCTTTTAAGCTCTATCAACACCAGCCTATTATCATCATGCTTGTGACAATGTGTTGACAATAATTCCAACTCAAAATAATACTTTGAGATATTAATTTCTCAATTCTTCTAAGGACTTCTCAAGTCATCTCAAATTCCAACAGAGAGATCTCGCTGTTTACCTCACTTATTGGCTTGGTGAGGCTATTTTTGCTGGAGGAGATGGAACGCACTTCAGGCCGCATTGTATTTTTCCGGCTTGTCAGATGGCGTTTGGAGAGCAGCTTGCTTTGGTGCCAGCTCTTTACTCCTACCTGTGTACCGAACTGCAAGCTGCTGCTTTTTTGGTTCGGCTTGGGCTCCCTATGAATAGGGTATTTTCAGCCCACATCTTTTATTCGTGTTACGTGTACCACTGTCCTGGCTTCCACCGGCTGGGTGCTGCACAGGATGATGATCCTTTGATGATTCGGCTGACTAAGGGCAAAGCCGTGTCCGAATCACTTTTGTTTGCCAGCATGAGGATCCGACGGTTCAGGGACGTCGAGATGGGGCAGTCTTCAGTGAAGCTTTTCTCCGGAGTTACGGAAGAAGGCTTTTTATTTTGGTTGCATCCTGAGACTCTACCAGGGCGGGGTCGGGAAGGAATGCAGAGAGAGAGTGGCTTTTCAGCATACGTGTCGGCACGATGGTGTACTGCAGACATCTTTTCGTCGACATCCAGCCGTATGTACCCTCTCACTTTGCCTTGCAGCTGGGCTTTTCTCAAGGCGTTGTTGGAGCGCCTTCAAGCATGGTGAAGCGCTTTGGAGGTTTACAGGACGGGAGAAATGCATGGGCTTTCTATAATGCTGAAGACACTACAGCCATGATCTCTTATCCTGTGTTGTTGACTTCCCGGACTGCCGGTTTTGCGAAGTGGTTCTCGGAGAGCTTTTCGGCATATCGGGGGCTTTCCAAGAAGGAGATTGATGTGATTGGCATCTGGAAAGGGCCTTGGAAAGTCGGATGGCATCCGGAGAGAGGAAGTTTGGGCCTTCCTTTCTGGAGAGAAGCACAAGATAGGCTTTCTCGGTGACCAGGGCGTCATTGGTTCTGAAGCTGTTCGAGAAATACCTGATGAGGCTTTAGAGCAGCTAGAACAGGAGGAAGCCGAACTTGGTGCTTGGATGCAAGCGGCGCAAAGGCAAGCTTCCGTGGAGTCTACTGATAAGGATAGACCATCCAGTGAGGAGTCAAGTGGAAAACCTGACTCTGACAGCGGGGCAGGTTCCTCTAAAAAGCGAGCCCGCAGGAGTAAGAGGAGGAGGAGTCATCATCGCAGCAAGGGGCAGCATGAGGACTCTCCTGACTTGGAAGTTCCTCTTACTATCAATGAGGATGTACCAGTGGATGCTGACGAGCCTCCAGAGAAGAGAAGCCGAGAAGAAGAGACCGTCGGTGAAGGTATGATTCTTCCTTTTTCTCTTTCCATTTCTTTTCATGGGATTTTTCCATGTTCTGATTTGCTTCTTGTTTCTGCTTTTCTCTTTTTTTTTTTAGCAGAGGAAGACTCGGTGATGCCTGAGGTTCCAACCGATGAGGTGGTGACGGATCCTGTCGGGGCACCTGAAGAAGAACCGAGGGACTCTGGAGTGAATCCAGAATCTCCAATTGGTATGACTTCTTTTGCTTTTTTTTTTGTGTCTGTGACTTGGTTTGCTAACAATTTTCTTGCCAGCTAACTTGCCACAGGATTCCGATGACTTTGAACCATCGATGGACGCAAATGTTGATGATGTTTCCAATGAGTTCATGGAGGAAGAGAGTGTTCCGCCAGTCGTCGAAGAAGGTATTTTGTAGTAATAACCCTGATAATGATTTTCAAATAGGATTATATTCATACCTTTTTGCGTTTCTTTGGCAGGTTTTGAGGTGACAGAGGAGAGTCCGTCGCTTCCTTCAGAACCAGAGCAAGGGATGCCAGAGGTTGATCCAGAGGTAGAGACTCCTGGGTCCAGTTCTGACAATGTTGAGGAGATACCTCGTGCTGAGATTCCTTCCCGAACAGGAGCAGCTTCAACTGGAAAGAGTTCTTTTGTTACTCTTCCAACGGGTGATGACATGAGCAGTCGACTAACGGAATTGGGGCGAATCTTCAGCTGGGTCATCTCTTCTTTTTGCGAAGAAGGTTGTGGTGCGGGTTCTGAGCTCTTGGATTGAGACTCTGCTTTCTGGGCACTTAGATGCCGGATTTGGGATGGTCCAGCATGTGCGTGAGATTCTCGGTGATGCCGAAGAGGCTGGTCTGGATGTCACAAGTGCTAGGGCGATCGTTGATAGGATCATTGAGCTGGGTGACAGGTGGTTTGAGACCATGGGTTTTCCTAACGACCAGTTCTTCAAGGAGATGTTCCTGGACCCTACGGATAAGGCTCAGTTTAACCTGGATGAGGCTACACAAAGCAGGAAGCAGGTAGTCCGAGAGAAGAACTTAGAAGAGCTAACCATCATTGGGCTGACACATGACCTTAACATCCTTGATAGGGAGGTCGATGAGGCCAGGAAACGTCTTGAGCATCTGCAGGCACAAGTCGCTGCCAAGTGGACTGCAATAACAGAGGCTCGTGACAGGGAGAGTGCTCTGATTCGCCGGGTTGCAGATGCCGATCGAGTTCTTAAAAGGAAGTCTAAAGAGAATAAACAATGGCAAACTGCTCGGAATAAGCTTCCCGGTGTGAAAGAAGGGTTACAGCCCACCCCAGCATCTCATGGCAAGTTCCTGAAGAAGCGTGCCTTGGAATCCCTGACGGCTGAGGCCAAAAGTTTGCTTGTGGAGCTGAACTCTTGGCTGGAGACCATTTTGATTGAGCTCCTGTTTTTTTTTTTTTAACAAAAGCCATCCTTCTCTCTTTTTTGGTACCACTTGTATTTTTTTGGTACTTTTTTTTTGTAGTGCTTGTGAACACTTTCTTTTTTTTGGTACCACATGTATTTTTTTTGGTACTCTTTTTTTTTGTTTTCCCTATGCTCACTTAAATCTTTTTTTGTGATGAAAGTAATTGCTAAATGGGATGCTCTTTTTTTTTTGTTTTCCCTACGCTCACTTAAATCTTTTTGTGATAAAAGTAATTGCTAAATGGGATGCTTTTTTTTGTTTTCCCTACGCTCACTTAAATCTTTTTGTGATAAAAGTAATTGCTAAATGGGATTTGATCAAAAAGTTTATCATTTTGTGAAAATCTTTTGTCAAATGATTGTTTTGGCATGGAAGCCAGATTTTTGTTTGTGGCATGGAAGCCGATTTTTGGCATGAGAGCCGGTTTGGTGGCATCTATAGCCGGTTTTGGCATTGATAGCCGAGTTTGTGGCATTGATAGCCGGGTTTTTTGAAAGCCAATTTTTTTTGTTTGTGGCATTGATAGCCGGTTTGTTTTGATGGCATCTATAGCCGGTTTGGTTTTGGTGGCATCTATAGCCGTTTTGTGGCATTTGTAGCCGGTTTGGTTTTCAAAAATGCAAGTATCGACTAAAAGTTGCCTCCCTGCTGAATGTTCTTGCAAGTATCGATGGAATGTCGCATCCTTGCTCATTCGGTTGTGAGTTTCGATGGAATGTCGCATCCTCGCGGATTTGGGTGCAAGTATCGATGGAATGTCGCATCCTTGCTTTTCAAAAATTTTGGTTTTGCGGGTACTGACCTGATGTCGTTTCCCCACGATTTTTGAAATTTGTGGTTTTCTCGAACCTTTGGGCTATGGATATCAACTGAAATGTTGCGTCTCCATGGTTTTTTTAGGTTTTTTCGAACCTTTTAAAATTTGGGTTGTGTTTATCAACTGAAATGTTGCGTCTCCACGGTTTTTAGGTTTTTTTTTTTTCTTGAGCCTTTGAAATTTGGGTTGTGGATATCAACTGAAATGTTGCATCTCCACGATTTTGGATTTTGTAAGTATCCACGAAATGTCGCTTCCCTGCGATTTTGGAAGTGTCGAATGTGGTTCGCATGCTTCCGATTTGTGCGAGTATCGACTAAGCGTCGTTTCCCCGCGGTTTTTTGAAAAACCATTTTTTTTTTGTTTAAAGACACGAGGGTCATAAGTTTTGACCTAAAACCATTTAGGCGGTAAAAGGTAGGGTGGACTAGGGTGGAAATCCTTGAATCCGGATTTTGTTTCAAACCATGAATTTTGAGTTCAAGGGTTGAAAATTTTGGTCAAGTTAGGGAAAGGTTCCTAAACTTGGATTTTTGAACAATGAAACGATGGAAGTAAGCATTGTTTTAAATTCCTAGAAATCTCAACATTTGATATGAAAATTCTAAAAAAGGTGGGTTTAGCGAGCGTGTACCTGGAAACCGATTTTGGCTGCACAAGCATTGCTCTTACCCAGTTGGGTAAGTCTTCAAGGGTAGTACCGCTTTAAGAACTTGCCGTTGATGGGTAGCATACATCTGTCACCTTCAATGTTTAGGAGTGTGTATGCGCCGTTGGAGAAAACCTTGTCGATGACGTAGGGTCCTTCCCATTTTGGCTCAAATTTGCCTTTGGACTTGTGAGCTAAGACCATTGGTCTTTTTACTGTAAGAACCAAGTTACCCTTTTTGTAGGCGTGTTGTCTGACCTTTTTGTCAAAAGATCCTGCCATGTGTGCTTGGTAAAGTTCAATGCTTTGTTGAGCTTCGAGCCGTCTCTCATCGAGATTGTCCAGCTCATGGAGTCGCAATTTGACATTGCTTTCTTGAGTCATGTCATTTTGCAAAGATACCCTCAAGGAAGGAATTTGTACTTCCAAGGGCACGACAGCTTCACATCCATAGACCAAGGAGAATGGTGCGCTATGGGTTGGTCCTCGAACGGTGGTTCGATAGGCCCACAAAACTTCAGACATCTTGTCGCTCCAGTCTCTTTTGTGACTAGAGACCATTTTTTTGAGGATTTTGCAGAGTGTCTTATTGAAAGCTTCTGCTGATCCGTTTGCTGCCGGATTGTATGGAGTCGAAGGACAGCTTTGGATTTTGTATTTGTCGCAGAACCTGTAGAATCGATGATCCTGGAATTGTGGTCCGTTATCATGGACGAATCTTTTGGGTATGCCGAAACGACAAATAATGTTGGTGCGCAGGAACTGAAGGACTGATGAGGTCTTCATTTCGTTGAACGCAAATGCTTCTGACCACTTGGAGAAATAATCCATAGCGGTGAAGATGAAGCGATGACCTTTGGTCGAAGGGGGAGAAATAGGACCTATGATATCCATACCCCAGGCTTCCAAAGGCCATGAAATCGCTGTAGGATGCATCCATTCTGGAGGCATGTGAATGTAGTCTCCATGAACTTGGCATTGTTGGCAGCGCTTAGCAAATTGTATTGTGTCAGCTACCATGGTAGGCGAGTAATAATCTAACCTTTTTATCTAATCATAGAGCTTGGGACCAGCCTGATGAGCTCCACAACGACCAGCATGAACTTCTTTGAGTGTTTCTTCAGCCTCTTGTTGTGACAAGCATCGTAGAAGTACTCCATTGAAGGATTTCCTGTAAAGTATTTTTTAAGGAATATCCAAATGAAAGCTTGGGGTTCGCCTTTGGATGCTTACCCGTTCTTTTGGATCTTCAGGTAGGATTCTGAACATAATGTAATCAATGAACGGATCCCTCCAGTCGCTGATTGAAGTTTGAAGGATTGAAATCCGACTTCCAACCACTTGGTGGCATTCAGCAACTGCTTGGTGTGTGTTAAGAGGAGGAAGGATTCTTCTTTCGCACACTGTGATTTGCATGTTTTCCCCTTCCTGGATTGCCATGGATGCGGCAAGTCCAGCTAGGGCATCTGTACGTATGTCTTCACCTCTACGAATGTGGGTGATGTGACAGATGTCAAACTTTTGCAGAAGTGATTGTGCCTTGTTGTAGTAAGGCAGCAGATCTGGCTTCCTGACCTCAAATTTCTGATTCATCTAGTTGACGATCAGTTGGGAGTCTCCAAAGACTTCCAGCATGGTGATACCGGATTCGATGGCGAGTTCCAATCCTAGGATCAGAGCTTGATATTCAGCTGCATTGTTTGTGCATGGTTCAAGTAGCGAGAAAGCGTGTGGAATCATGTATTTGTCGGGGCTAACAAAGAGGATTCCAACTCCCGAGATCAGCTGTCTTTTTTACATTTGTCCTGGTTGCACCGTCAAAGTACATGTCCCAGGAGGCACTTTGTGAGAAAGTCTCCACATTGTAGACTGGTTCGTCTCAGAGATCATCTCTGAGCGGAGAATCTTTGGGCAATGGATGCTCTCCGAGGAAGTCCGCTAGAGCTTGCCCTTTGATTGCCTTTTGTGGTATATACCTAATATCAAATTGTGACAGAAGGATGGACCATTTTGCCAGTCGAGCATTGAGAGAACCTGCCTTTGTGACAAGGACCTTCAAGAGGTTGACCCTCAAGACCTGGTAGACTGTGTTGGAAAGCAAGTAGTGACGTAGCTTTTGTACGGCGAACATCACTGCAAGACATTCTTTTTCGACTGGAGAGTAGCGATGCTCTGCACCTATTAGCATGCGGCTGAGGTAATATAGAGCAGCTTCTTTTCTTTGATCATTTTCTTGCGCAAGCAGAGCTCCCAAAGAGTGATCAAGGGCTCTTGTGTACAAGATGAATGGTTTTCCAGTGGTAGGAGCAGCTAAGACTGGAGGTTTTGTCAGGTATGACTTGATGTCTTGGAAAACAGCTTCACAGTCAGCATCCCAAACAAAGTTTACACCTTTTTTCATCAACCGGGAGAATGGACGGCATTTCCCTGAAAGATTGGAGATGAACCGTCGGATGTAGGCCAATCTCCCTTGAAGCCCTTTGAGTTCTCTCAAGGTTCTTGGAGAGGGCATTTCTAGAATGGCTTTGACTTTTATAGGGTCAAGCTCTATTCCAGCTTTCCGAACTAGGAATCCGAGGAACTTACCCGACGAGACGCCGAAGAAGCATTTCAAAGGATTCATTCGCAGTTTGTGTTTGCGAAGCCAAAGGAAGACTTCTCGAAGGTCTTCGACGAAGGTCTTCGAGATGATCTTCTTTTCTTTTGCTTTTGACGGCGAGGTCATCAACGTGACATTCAACCGTCTTGTGCTGCATATCTTGGAATATTTTCATCATAGCCCTCTGATATGTGGCTCCAGCATTTTTCAGACCAAATGGCATGACAGTGTAACAATACACGCCAAATGGGGTCCGAAAAGATGTATGTTTTTCATCTTCAGGATGCATCTTTATCTGATTGTAGCCAGAGAAACCATCCATGAATGTCATTCGCTCGAATCCATAGGTATTATCAATCATTACCTCTGGTATGGGGAGCGGAAATTCATCTTTTGGGCATGCGCCATTCAGGTCTCTATAGTCAATACAGACCCTGATCTACCCGTTTTTCTTTGTCACGGGGACAATGTTGGCCAACCATTCAGGATGTTGTTCCTCACGGATGAAGCCAGCGCTTTTGAGTTTTTGAACTTCTTGTTCAATTTTATCCATCACATCTGGACGGAATCTTCTTTGGCCTTGCTTGACAGGCTTGATGTCTTCTTGAAGATTGAGTTTGTGGACCGCTATTTTGGGGTCTAAGTCAGGCATTTCAGCGTAAGACCATGCAAAGCAATCAACGAACTCATGAAGAAAGGCGATATACTCGGGTAACTCATCATCCTTTATATTCTTGCTTATGAATACATGACGTGGATTATTTGGTGTTCCCAAGTCTATCTTTTGAACATGGACTTCTGTTGGAAGGTTCGAAGGTGGTTCCTCCATAATATTTTCGGAGGCTTCCAGCTCAACGAAACCTTCTGGGGTTTCAAGGGCATTTCCAGACCAAGGTTCTGTTCCTTTCCACGGGTCTTCTTGATCGGTAATTTTCCCAAGGCTTGCTATGAGATGATCCCAATCGCCCGTTGAAACCGGGTCGAAGTAGGCTACTTCGTTTGGAGATGAGGGTTCTTCTAGGTCAGAAGACCATACGTCTGTGCCATCAGACAACTCCTCTTCATTCTCAGAGAAATCGTGCCAATTGGATGAGCTTCCTAGATCTTTGTCAGGTGACTCATCGAAGAGATATCCAGGGAGATCGATGTCTTCATGGACTTGAGATGTTGAGGTTTGGTCAGTATATTGACTTTTAAGCCTTTGTGTCAACTGTCTCAGGGGAGTGTCAGGATCATACCCTAACCCATGTGAAGACTTTTCTACATAGCCGTAGAGTCTCCAATCTTCCAGCTGGCTTTTGGTCAAGACGGGCCCCAATGGCGTGAGAATACCATGTCCTTCTCCCAAACCGACTGGGTTTTGAGCATCATAGCCCATTTTCTTCATAATAGCTAGTGCCACAGAACTATATAAGGATAGTTGAGGCATACCTTCATTTTAAAAAGGTTCAAGCATGGAGTTTGATGAAGAAGCATCCGACTATGGAAGAAGATCGGTTTTTCCTTTGCTGAAGTTGCTGGAACAACGAAGGAAGCTGACGTAGGATCTTCTATGTCAGAAGTTGTCTCCATTGGAGTAAGAGTAGGCTGAACTTACTGAGTGTCAGCTTGGCTTGACGATGTGTCGTCTTCTGGCTCTGAATCCGAATCCGTGTCTTGCATGATAGACACGAAAGAGACAACAAATTTGCCCCCAGGCTTTTGCTTTACCTTCTTCACTTTAGTTGTGATGACCAAAGGCTTTGAAGGTTTGAGGGAGATGATGAAGGGAGTTTGAATGCTCTCTTCACATTTACCGGATGGTTTGTTTTCTTCCGGTGATTGTTGAGGAGCCTTGCCTTTATCTTTCTGGGGATTTTCGGCAAAGGATGCTGTGTGCTTCTCCTCTTCTTCTTTTTCACCTTCATACATTTGTGAGTCTGCAAAGTGGACTTCTTTACCTTTGAAGGGTTTTCTGTCCGTAAAGACTCGATGTATCATGCCGTCGTCGCCAACAAACTTGATGCATTGATGTAGAGTTGAAGGGACAACACCATTCTCGTGGATCCAAGGGCGTCCGAGAAGGATGTTGTAGCATGAAGGGGTTTTTATTGCATACACAGTGACCTAAGAAATAAGATCACCGATCTGCAACTTGAACCTGATTTTGCTGATAGGCCTTTGAGTACTCCCATCGTATCCAAAGATAGATACAGATGTGTGGCTCAGTTTGCTGGGTGGGATGCCCAACTCTTCGAGAGCCGATGTGGAGATGAGGTTGAGTGCAGAACCTGGGTCGATCTGAACTCTGTGCATAGGCATTTCCTTGATATACCCTGTGAAGTACAGGGGTCGGTTATGCCTTGTTTCGCCAGGTAGGAGGTCGTCCTTTGTGAAGGCGATGGTTGCACTGGCTGCTTTTTTAACCGAGAGGCATTCAATGCATGATCCCTCAGTTTTCTTCTTTTCTCCCTTTGAGGAGGCTTCTGAGTTTTTTACCCGGTAATCCATTTCAATTTGGAGGACTTGTGGGGCATGTTTGTCGACATCCTCATTCAGCTTTTGTAATTCTGAGATGAGATTATCACGAGTGTGCGGAGACATTCGCAACAAATCTAGGATGTGCAGACGTGCAAGTATGTGGTTGAAGTGTTCAATCAAGTCATACTTGAAAGCCTCCTTAGGGCCTGCATGTTCATCATTGTTGCCACTAGGGGCGCTTACAACATCTTTTCCCGAAGGATTTACATATGTAAATGAAGATTGGTTGTAATTTTTGTGGTAGTCTCGACTAGAGCGGGTGCCTCTACCAACTTCGAAAGCTTCTTGAGAAGGGTCTTCGTTTGGAAGATTGTCTTCAGGATCAAGAGGCTGTCGTTTTTCATTTGCTGAGGATGTATCAGCAGCAGAGTTGCCATCCTCAGTGATTGTGTTGCACAGAGCATTTTTCGGGAACAAGTCCTGAACAGCATCCAGCAACCTTTCTTCTTCGTTGACTAATTCATCGTCCCAAGCATCAATAGCTGGGAATTCTTCAGTCAGGAAGGGTGTGAACTTTGAAGTCACAGTCTCAGGAGAAGAAACCTGAGAGGGTGTCATCTCAGTGAAAGTCATGTGAGACGAGGTGGCTCCAGAAGATACATTGCTAGGCGTCGCCAGAGTGTAAGTGCTCTCATCAGACGATGCTTCAGAAGAGCGATAATCCCGAATTATCACATTACAGGAAGCTCTGACGGGAGACATTGCCTGATCAGAGTCAGACTCATTCTCAGATGTAAGAGGATCGTCTATCCAGCAATTTTCTCCATTTTCAGGAGTTAACGGAGATGTACCTGATGGTCTTCAGGGACTTCAGGCTCTGGATTGCGAGGAGGCTCGTTGACGCGGTCTTGCTCTTGTTCTAGAGCGAGACGCTGCAAGATCCTTGCATATTCTTCAAGATCAGGCATGGGAGCCAGATCTTCTTCTTCATCAGCTCTTTGTGGCTCAACATTGTTGATTTCCACTGGAGCAATGAGGGGTGCTGGTTCAACAGCATTTTCTTATACAGCCTCTTGGTCTTCTTCATCATCAGACCAGGATCCTTATGGCTGTAGAGGGTTATACCAGATTACTGGCAAAAGATGAGTCTCAGGAACCATTCCTCATCGGAGAGGTATTCTCCTGTTTCAAGGGACTCCTCCCACTCGTCTGTGTAGTTGGATTCGAATCCATCATCGGTGTCACTGGACTCGTACCCATCAATGGAGAATCCAACTACCGAATTGCAAGAGTATGATGCCTCCTGTGTGGCTTCTTTGAATTGAGGTGGCATGAAATCACTGAGAGTGAATTTTCTTACCCCCTTTGAAGTCTCTGGAAGGGTTGTTTTTGTTGCCTCCAGTGAAGCGGTAGAGGAAGCCTCTGCCTTTTCTTTGACTTCTTGTTTTGGCTGGGTCCTCTCTTGTCGTTTGAGCTTGAGGAGATGTTTCCTAGCCTGCCTTCGCTGCTGAGCTGTAGGCTTTGTTTTCACGACCTCCCAATTTTCATCTTCCAGGAGATCGGGATGTACCCATATGGGTTGTCCGTCTGGTGTCGGGTAAGGAACCAGTTCCTCGGACGCTTGGATTGAGTTTATCACCTTGAAGGAAGTAGTAATCTTCTTCTTTGGTGATTTTGGTGTTTGTCCACATGACACCATGTTGACGGAGGCAGACCCATAGTTTTTGTCAAAGGTGATGACTCCGTTTTTCCACATCTCATTTATTTTCTCCCTCACAACGAAGCATTGATTGAGAGGATGCGAGATCATCTGGTGGTATGGACAGTACCGAGGATCGTTGGTTTTGCCAACATCACCCGGTCTTTTTGGTTCAGGCAAGGTGAGCATGCCGTTCGTCACAAGAGCCCCGAAGATTTTATCAACATCTTCATCAAACGGGTATTTCTTCTCTACTCGTTCTTTGAAGGCATCAGAGAGTTCGGGTCTTTTACCAGCAGCTTTGTTTTCAGCTTTCTTTGGTGGCTGAGGAGCTGACTTGGTCTGCACATTGAGGACCTCTTTATTCTTTGGTTTAGAGGTTGCAATGGCGGTTGGCTCTTTTCTTGATGATTTCTAACTGTTGAGGTCTTAATCACCATTTCAGCTTCCATGGAAGCTTCTAGGAGTTCTCCCAGGTTTTTTGATTTGTTGCCAATGATCATGGAGCGGATTTTGGCTCTCATGTTGTTTCGGCAGATGTCGACTAACGACGCTTGTGGCAATAAATCAGAGCATTTGTATGCCATTGCTTTCCACTTGTGAATGAAGTCATACGTTGACTCATTCTCCCCCTGTTTTAGGCTGCACAGCTGAGCCATAGTAGCGGGATGATCCTCACCTTTGAAGTGAGTCAGGAAGCGTGTCTCTAGCATGGCCCAGTTTTGGATGGAGTCCTCCTGCAGAGTGGAGTACCAATCGAAGGCCGTACCTTTTAGGGTACTTGCAAAGAGGCGGATCTTGAGTGCATCTTGATCCACGATAGCTCCCGTTAGGATCTTGAAGTGGATGACGTGCTGTCTGGCTGATCCTTTCCCCGTATATGTTTGGAGAGTAGGATGCTTGAATTTTGTGGGGAACGGGACCGAGTCCATCCATAAGGGATATGGTGGCTTGATCCCATGCTCTTTGAGTATATCCTCTTCTTTTGCTTTGGTAAGGATATTGTCTACGTCCTTTTTGGTAAGGGCGCGTGACTCATTTTCTTCTCCATTTACCTCATCGTCTTGATGATTAGGAGGAGGTTCATTGTTCGCCTGATTTTGGAAGGCGAGGAGAAGGTTTTCCATCAGAGTTTCAGTCCTCTGCTGGCCTTGTTCCAACTGCTGGATGCAGGTGATCGCATCATCTTGAGGTGGATTGCGGGGTGGTGGTTCAGAATTTGTAGCTAAGACGTTCATCCTTCGTGATTCGAACGAAGAAGCTGTCCTGGTGACTGAGTTGGGGCTCATTCTTTTTGAAGAAGAGCTTGAGGAAGGATCACTCTGCCGTCCTTTGCTTGAAGGAGCAGGGGATTCTTCTGAGTGTCTTCTTGTCCTGGAGACGCTGTGGGTCATTGGACGTCGGACATGGATTTTTGTTGCTGACTTTTGGCGCCTTCTAGTTTTTCCAACCATATGGACAGCAGCAACTTGGTTGGGTCTATCTTTTTTGACCCATTTGGAAGAGACTTAAAGTGTAGGAGGCTGGGTCCTTTGGTTCTCTAGTCTCTTTTGCTGATACGACGCGCAGCGGCGTATACGACGAGCAACTTGAGCTTCGGTCAGCTCTAGCTGGGCTTTGACGATGAAGGATGTGCTCCCTCGGGCGCAGCAGCTGAGCCTGTCTTCTTTGTAGCTGGGCAAGGACAGGATGCGAACCCTGTCCTTCGCCTGTTGCAGCGAAGCTTTGAATTTTTGGAGTTCGGCCCCTATAGAGATGAAGGGTCGAACTGCAGGTTTGTAGGCCTTAGCAGGTGCTTGCAGAGGCCTTGTGATGCATGATTTGATTTTAGGCTTGTAGGAACAAGCCGGCTCATGCTGGGTTGACTTGAGAGTCAGATTGGAGATGCGTCTCTCCTCTTTCATGTAAGCAAGAAGGTAGAACTGATTCTCCTTGAGTGGGGCCAGGAATGCTGGCTTGGTAGATGTTTGGGACCTTCTCTGTTTTGGTGAAGGTCTTGGGGACCAAGTCTTAGGATAGACCTGGTCGTTTGCTGGTTGAGGCTTCGTGGGGCTGCCACGGGCATCGGGCCTTCTGGTGCTCGCCTTTGGTGTCATGTTAGTGACACGTTGAGAGGCGAGTTTCTGCTTCTTGGAAGGAGCAGTTTGTTCCTCAGGAAGTGGGAATGGTCCCAGCGTCCCAAAGACAATAGTCCGGGGAGTCGAGGTCGACCTGGAGCTTAGAGAGTTGCCGAGGGAGTTGACGCTTCGGCAGCTGATGGGGCGCTTGTAGGTGCGCATAGTTTGCTTCTGTTGAAGCATAAGTTGGTGCTTGCTTTCATCGAAAGTAATGATAAGCGATGCTGCCATTGTTAGTTTTTTTCAAATTTTTTCTGAAATAAGACCACATCCATTAGTAATCAGAAGAACATAATGATCATAAATGGGAAGTTATATGGTTTTGTCTTTTCAAATTGCTCGAGGAAGATGACCCAAGCAATATGAAGAAGGCAAAACGCCATAGAGGGTACAATTGTTCTGACCGCAGGTATGGTAAGCCCAGAATGAGCGTCGCAGTGACTGCTAGAAGCAATTGTGAACTTAAATTCGACTTATCGAGAAGCAGAGCTTACTCGAGGTAAGAAGAATATAAAGTTGGAGTTACAAATATCCCGGTCGCAATACAGTAGACCCTGAAAGGGCGTACTAGTACGCTAGACACAAATGTTTTGAGACCGCATCCATGAGATGAGATTCTCTGTTTTGAAAGGTCAAGATTGGATTCATCAAAGAGAGCAGATGGTAATCCGATCTGAACACAGGCTCAGCGATTTCCGCGAGCGCCAGTGCTCAGAAAGAAATGAACCATAATTTCTCGGATCTGAATAAAAAAATGACGAGTTTTTTTTTTTTGAAAGGCCAATATCGGGTTCATCAAAAAGAGCAAAAGGCACTCCAATCTGAACACGGGCTCAGCGATTTCCGCGAGTGCCAGTGCTCAGAAAGGAGAAGACCAAGATTTCTCCAATCTAAACCCAAAATGACGGAAGTTATTTTTTTTGAAGATTATTTTTTTTTAATAAAAATCTCTTTTTATTTATTTATTTTTTTTTTAAGATTTTTTTTTTGAAATTTTTTTATTTTTTATCTTAAAGTTTTTATTTTTAAAGATTTTATTTTTGAAAAAAATTATTTAAAAGATGAGAGAGTACACATAGGCCTCCTAACCCGGTCTTATGAAATTTCGATTGATAGAATTGCCCCCAGGTAAGGGTAGGATTACTTAATGAACCCGTTTGGAGGACCCTTGCCTAGACCAGTCAAGCTGTCTCCACACTCTGGACAAGGCTTTTCTTGAATCAACCATGATCGAAGAACGCAGTTGGTTTAACCTTAGTTGTCTATGTCTTTTTTTTTTTTTTTATATATATATATTTTAGATCTTTAATGAACTCATTGAAGAGAAACGATGGCCCAAAATCTTAGTCGAACCAGCTCAACATTTCTGCAAGCACGATGAACGATAGGAAAGGATCAAGGTTTCTCAATTTTGAACTCAAACTGAGAAATCTAATTTTTTGTTTTTTATTTCTTATTTTTTATTTATATATATATATATATATTTTAGATCTTTTAATGAACTCATCGAACAGAAACGATGGCCCAAAACTTTAGTCAAACAGGCTCAACATTTCTGCAAACACGATGAACGATAGGAAAGGATCAAGGTTTCTCAATTTTGAATCCAAAATGAAAAATCTGATTTTTTTGTGTTTTTTTTTATTTTTTATTTATATATTTATATATTTTAGATCTTTAATGAATCCATCGAAGAGAAACGATGGCCCAAAACCTTAGTCGAACAGGCTCAACATTTCTACAAGCACGATGAACGATAGGAAAGGATCAAGGTTTCTCAATTTTGAATTCAAACTGAGAAATCTAATTTTTTGTTTTTTTTTTAATTTTATATTTTTATATATATATATTTTAGATCTTTTAATGAACTCATCGAAGAGAAACGATGGCCCAAAACCTTAGTCGAACAGGCTCAACATTTCTGCAAGCACGATGAACGATAGGAAAGGATCAAGGTTTCTCAAATTTGGATCCAAAATGAAAAATCTGATTTTTTGTTTTTTATTTTTTATTTTTTATTTATACATATATATATTTTTTAGATCTTTAATGAACTCATCGAAGAGAAACGATGGCCCAAAACCTTAGTCGAACAGGCTCAACATTTCTGCAAGCACAATGAACGATAGGAAAGGATCAAGGTTTCTCAATTTTGAATTCAAACCGAGAAATCTAATTTTTTGTTTTTTTGTTTTTTTTTAGATCTTTAAAGAACTCATCGAAGAGAAACGATGGCCCAAAACCTTAGTCGAACAGGCTCAACATTTCTGCAAGCACGATGAACGATAGGAAAGGATCAAGGTTTCTCAATTTTGAATTCAAAATGAAAAATCTATTTTTTTATTGTTTTATTTTTTTTGAAAAGAGAAAGAGTGGAAATGAATTCAAAGAATTAGAAATTTCCAAAAAATCTCATCTCAATCTTTTCAGATGCGGAATCCAACATATGCCACCAATTAGAAAGTAGCCAAGGAATCGAGAAAAGAAATATAAGCATAAAGCAAAAGATATGATATGCAAATATTTCATTTCTAGCATCGTGTTCTCAAACGAACGTGTCCCACCGGGTGTGCCAGCTTGATAGACCGTGCTCCTGCCTGGTTCTACCGAGGTTGGGTCCGACCCTTTCGTAACCGAGGGGCAAGGGCGTGCATCAACATTTTTTTTGGGTGGGTGTGCCAGATTTTTTATTTTACATGGAATTGCAAGTGGTGATCCGGAGATCAACCTTCGCAAGTAAAAAGGAAATCAACTTCTTTCAAGTTTTCCATTGCACATATATTTAAGAAAAGAGACATTTTCTTGATTTGCCATGAAAGGCGATTTTTTTGGCATTTATAGCCGATTTTTGGCGTTTATAGCCGATTTTGGCGTTTATAGCCGATTTACAATCCTTATCAATAATGAAAGACAAGAGTTGTGATTTTTGTCTCTTTTAAAAAAATACAAACTACAATGAAAAGCAAGAAAAGGAGGATCTAACTTCTCAGGAGATTGTGGGGGACCCGTTCAGATTGACGGTCGCAAGCCATATGTGGACTTCGCCATCATCCATGCAGATGAAAACAGAGGATGCTATTGATTCGCTTGGCTTGGCTATAACCTCGATCAGGTTTTTAGAGAACAAAGACGAAAAGGAGGTCCCATGTCCAATAAAAAGCCGAGTAGACGGGCTGAAAAGCCACGTCTAAGCCATTTGGAGGCAGAAGGAGAAGGCAAGGACCTTGGGGGGGGGTACCCCCCCAAGGGACTTTTGTCACCTTGTAGCGGTGGTTTATGAACCTTAATTGTCATTAAGCCGCATAATGGGAGGAGTTACAGGATTTAATTTCTTTATTTTGTAACTCCTTTTTCTTGGCTTCTGATTGGCCAGAGGAGATTAAGGGCATTTAATTGCCTTTAATCGCCATGATGGGAGGAGTTTCATGGGTTAAATGCCATGAATCTCTTGACTTGTAACTCCCGAATGCTTGCTTCTGATTGGTCTGTCCAAAGAAATGGATTAATGACTGTAATAAAGCTAGTCAATTAATCGCATTAAGTGGTCGCCGAGCAGTTGAAGAGTCGCGGGCCGTGCCGCGTCTTTTGGGATTCTTCTGGCGATGATCATCGATGGATCTTCATGTAGATCGATATCGGATGATCATGTAACTTCAGGTGTTGTTTGCCAACAGCGGGTCGGTGCCATCTGCCCTGTCGATTTCTCGATCGGTCGGGTAGAAAGCACACTTTTTTTGGTTGACCAGTTGGCGATCAATGTTGATTTCGATACTCTTGATGATTAACCCGTGTTTTTAACGGATGTCAGAGGATTTGGTGTCTCAAAAGTATGAATTTTGAAAAATACCAGAGGCCGAACACTTCGAATCGCGAAAAAAACAGTAAAAAATGGGGTTTTCGGGGCCCATCAGACGATCCCGGGCCCCAGGGTCGCAACCTGCGACCCTGGGGGGGTTTCCCCCCTTTTTGTCCCGTTTTGTGTCCGTTTTTGCTGTTTTTTTATTCTTTTTTCTTCTGTATTTTTCCTTGACATTTTTATCATTTATATGCCTGATTTCCATGTAGAAAACCTGATGAGAATCCTTGCATTTTATTTTGCAAAGTTTCCATTTTTCTGAGAAAGCCAAAGACTTTGTTGCGCAGAGTTGCCGATTTTCCGTCAGAAGCTGTAACTGGGACAAACGATGTCGGAATGACCTGAAATTTGGGGCGAAGCCTGCTGAGCAATAAATAAGACCAACCATAGGCTTTTGTTTGAGTTTTGAAGCCGTTTGGGGTCCTATCACCAGTAGATTTGCTTTTGTCGTGATGAAGATGTCGTGGTTTGATGTGCGATCAACCGATGTCCGATTAGCTTGAAATTTGACAAGGAACCTATTGGAGTCATTTTAAGATGAACTATAGGCTCTGACTTGGAAACCATGGTCCTGGGGAGCTTCGCTACCGAGAGGCCTGATTTGGCTTCCGAGCGTCAAAGTATGGTCAAATATTGTCGAAATGACCTGAAATTTGACGTGTAGCCCTTTGTAAGCATTTTGAAGCCGCCCATGTGCTCTATCTGATGAGTGATGGTCTCGGTGGTTCTCGCCGTCGAGAGGCTTGATTTAGCTGTTCGAGGGTTGATGTAGGGTCAAACGTTGTCGGTTTGACTCGGAACTTGACCTGGAGCCTTTTGGATGTATTTTGAAACCATCCATCGGCTCTGATCGAAGATTTGGTGTCTCCGATGCTTTCGCCGCCGGGAGCTCCTTTTCAGATGCCGGAGAAGCGAAGTTAGGCCAAATGATTTTGAAATGGCCCGAAACTTCTTGTATACTCCTCTTTTGGCTGTCTTGAAGGATCTTGCAGTTTGATTCTGAAAAGATTTGATTTTTTTGAAGTAGCATTGCCTGTTTATGGCAGGTTGCGACTTCATGTAGCTCTTTGGATCTTGAAGAGGCAAAGTGACATTTTTGGTGTCTACAGAAATAATGATGAGATGGAGAAAAACAAAAGGAATCTTCCACCAAAGTTGGCACATGTTTCAAGAGGGCCCCACTAGGTTGTATGTACCGTAAGATGATAATGACCGTCCTTATAGGACCCATGATTCATGACAAGCCAATAGAAACATAGGAAAATTTTCCAGTTGAACAATTCCATACGTCTTTCGGTGAGATAATTCTAGAGTAACATCCTCAAAAAGATGTTATAATGCATTGGGTGAGTAAGGCTTCAGTGATGATGTACAAAATTGAAAATTTCACCTCCATTAGGGTGTCTTTATATGCAGACCAAGTTAGCAATGAGACGAATATTGGTAGACCAAATCACTTCCATTCCTTTGGTTCTGATTTGGGACAATGCAAGCAACTAAAACTAGATGCACAAAATCTATTTTCTTTCCTTGCCACCTCCATTAACATGCATTCCCTCTTAGTTATGACCTCAAAGAAAATGAAATACTGATTAAAAGGAGCCTTTATTAAGTGAATGCAGCAGAGTACCTAGGTAAGAGATTTCCAGTCATTGTTAGCAGATCCGATATATATGTATTTACCATCTGATATCCAAACTTTTGCATGGACAATGCCTGAACCCCACCAATCACTACGAAGTAAGGTCACATTCTTCACATTTGGTCTTCCTTTTGCAAGATCAGCTGATTCTTTATCATAATCAGGATAGACTCCAGAGTGTTGCAGGATCCTGTAGCATAGCCAATGCCATGATGAAGCTAGATGAGTTTACCAATTTGAAAATGGAAAAACATGCATGACCATATCCACATTCTTTATCAAACAAGCAAGATTAGTTGTTGTGCTCACGAAAAAACTCACTAAATAAATATTATAATTTGATCTTTGAATGACTTCGTGATGATTATGTATACAATATGAGCACTTTAGCATCAGATAAAATGATGACTTCCACTTCAAAAATGAGGCATCAGTATCACATTCAAAAGTGAATGGAAAGAACATTTCAGAATTGAGACAATATGTGCAAACATTTCAGAGTTGGAACAAAACATATATATGAACATGGATTCACAACAACCAATTAGAAATATTTTTTGCATGACACAAACCTGATTATTAAATACAGAGTCATGGTATATGAATGGGTCATGATCTGGAATTTGTGAAACACCCACAGCAATATCTGACTCATGGTAAAAATAATCACCATGACTTCAAGATTAGACATTAATTTGATGGTTAATTGGTTAGCGCTTACAGTTTTCTTTGAAGTTTAGAAATAACTGGATCATGTTGGGCAACTCCTCATCATTGGCTATGTAATAATCAACATATATATTAAATATGGCATTCTGTGAATGAAAAAACACATGAGAAACTAAAGCATAGTATATATATATCTAACAACAAAAACCTTTATATATATAAACAAATTAATTTCTATGTACATTTATACACATGCATAGTATAGTATAGGTGAATGGCATAAATGGATGAAGTAGGCGCAGACCATTATCCAAACACACCCAAAGTGTGTCTCTTGCAGCCCTTTTTGAAGGCTCAAAGCTTGAGTCAGTAGAAAAGTAAGGCTTGATTGCTTCAATAAATACATCACATAATCGGTAGTGCCACCATGAATACACTGCTGTAGCTGCATCTGAGAATTCATATGATTGAAAGGATGACACAGTTTTGAATATGGCTTTGTTCAAAACTGACAGTATCCATTTGCAAGTAAACGACATGGAATCCACATCAAGCTTCAAAGGAGGCACATATATTCATCTCCAAGTTTGCTCATAGCAAATCGTATGGCATTCCACAATTTATTGCACCATTGCCGATAAACAACGGCCCTTTGTATGTCCAAGTTTATCCTATCAGACTAAAGAAAAGAAAAAGAAGACTTGATTGATATAGAACATAAAGAAAATCAGAGGGTAAAAGGTCACAACCAAGAAACTCATAAAAAAGAGAACCTGAGCTGTATATGATACGAGAGCAAACCGGAGTGCATCTGCACCACATTCAGCAATTCCAGTTGGAAAGTCTTTCTTTTGTCCTTCCCTTGCAATGAGCAGCTCACTTTGATCCAAATTACCCTCTTCCAATCTTTATGGAGGCCTTCCAATGATATTCCATATATGACCTCAAGTGGGTTAATCACATTGCCCAAGGATTTTGACATTTTACGACCATGTGCATCACGAATCATAGGGTGCAAGTAAACCTGCAGTAACTCAAAAGTGTATTATCAATTCTGCACTTGTGCTCTAAAGATCATCAAGGTAAATCATTTGCTGCAAGTTGAATCATTCATTAAATATCACATTTGTACAAATATTACTACCACTTCTTTACCCAGAACACTTGTAAAACTTGTTTGTAGGTCAGTACTATGAGATCCTGGGGATTGGACATAGAGTGGCTCAGATATTTTCATAGTCTGCTAGGAATAAAAGATTCAGATGAAGCAGAAGTTAGACATGCTTTGAAGATATTTAAGGACCAATATGACAACATAGTGACCCAATAATCATAAAGGGAGATTCATCAAAACAATTTCCGCGGTTACAAATATGTCTAAAGCAGATGTTATTCATCAAAACAACACAGTGACCCAACTGTTATTTGTGAATACAGATGTAATATATCATATACTCTATAGTTCCATACAGCTCTATCTCAAGTTCCAATACTTGAAGTTCTCATTCATAAAGTTTCACTTTCTCTGATTAAAAAAAATCACCATCATAGTCTATGTTATCCGGCAGGTAGAATATTACATATTTGTGTAAAACAGGTATGACACCAATTGTGGAGTGTGTAGATGGAACATCATATTACGAAGTTAGAAACATGATCCATGTAAAGGTGACTGTAACTTGCTAGCACATGACATTGGCATCTACCCTTGTTTGTTTTTGGTTGTTTTACTTGATCAGCAAAAGAACATATATAAAAGGAATCACAGGTTACCTTTTGTATAAGGAACATCACCTCCGAGCTTCATACCCAGCATCACCATCCGGGGAACCCAGAAAAAGAGAATGTCATGTCTAGTTTCAGGTTCTTCCCAGGGAACAGGTTATTTGCCTCTGAAAGAGCTTCTTCCTCATTTCTTCCAACCACCCAATGGTCGTTGGTCGTCCTCTAGCATCACATACCACCTGCTGCACACCAACCTGCTGCACACCCACTTGCCTCCTCTTCTTCCACCACCCTGCACAGCCAATTTTTCTGCACCACCCTGCACACACCCACCTGCACACCCACCTGCTGCACACCCACTGCCTCCTTTTCTTCCACCACCCTGCACACACCCACCTGCTGCACCACCCTGCACACACCCACCTGAACAGCCACCTGCTGCACACCCACCTACACACCCACTACCTCTTTTTCTTCCACCACCCTGCACACACCCACCCGGCACACACCCACCTGAACAGCCACCTGCACATCCACTGCCTCCTCTTCTTCCACCACCCTGCACATCCCACCTGCTGCACCACCCTGCACACACCCACCTGAATAGCACCTGCTGCACACCCACCTGCACACCCACTGCCTCTTCTTCTTCCACCACCCTGCACACACCCACCTACACACCACTTGCTGCACACCCACCTGCACACCCACTGCCTCCTCTTCTTCCACCACCCTGCACACACCCCCTGAACAGCCACCTGCACACCCACCTGCTGCACACCCACATGCTGCACACCCACCTGCACACCCACTGCCTCCTCTTCTTCCACCACCCTGCACACACCCACCCTGCGCCACCCTGCACACACCCACCTGAACAGCCACCTCCTCTCTTACTTTCCTCTCTCTCACCCACCTCCTTGCCAACGAAAAAAACAGATGCAAGAACTGTGAGGGGAAAACACAACTTTCAATAAAAGTCTTATGAATAAATTATAACATCTAATTCCACTCCACAACTTTCAACCTCTGTTCATATAATCAATACACACATTCCAAAACCTGTACATGCATTTCAACTTGTACCACCATTCCAAACCTGAAGGTCACAACAATCGAAGTATAGACCAAAAAATCCAAGTCCATTCCATGATTCAAATTGAAACTAAATGTATTAACGCATACAAAATTCAAAATTCAGTAAAAAGGGATAACTCCCAAAGCTCAATTACTAAAGAAAAAGCCCATTTCAAACTCAATTCTTGAGGACTATCTCTTTAATCTTGCATCATCTAGAAGAAGGAAATTGAATGAAGGAAAATAGAGCCATACAAGAAAAGTTAAGGTTTTGAAGGTCAGGCCATGGGATGTACAAAAATTTGAACTATATATTCTTCCATGGGATGTACAAAGATTTGAACTATATATTCTTCCATGGAATGTACAAAGTATCTACATTGTCTTCCATGGGATGTACAAAAATTTGAACTATATATTCTTCCATGGGATGTACAAAGTATCTATATTGTCTTCCATGGGATGTACAAAAATTTGAACTATATATAAACAAAAAAACCAAAAGTATGTATATGTACTATGTAACATATGATGCCTCCGTGTACCGCTGCTTCCCCGATTAGTTCTCCAATGAAAAATGGACCTACAAGGCGTAAATCACTTCATCGATCAATACTTTGCAGGAGAAGCCTAGCTAACATATATATATGCTTCATATCTCATGCATGAAGAACTATACAGTAAAATGACAAAACATGCATTCATGACAATTTAGAGGCAAAAGCATAGAAATTAATGTACCTATTCTCCATTGTTGATAAAATCTAAAATGTATTCAACTAACTCCAAACGTAAATCATTAAGCTCCTCGTCGCCATATGTCGCTGCCTCCCCAAGTTCTTTCAACTTAGATTTTGTCGACACGAGAGGATCTTCCATAAGGTGCTTCATAAAGTTCATTGCATAAACCCCGCATTCCTTTTTTCCCCGTTTGCTTAGGGCACTACATAGAGACCATAAAAAAACATACAAAAAGGATTAGGAAGTATGTGTGATATCATAAACACAATTATTCATTGCTCACCTTCACCAATTCCCAAGTCGGATTTCCTTTAATTCTTTTTCCCATTTCCATAGCTGCCACTTTCATCGCACTTCACACAAAGATATCGATTAAGACTTAGTATTTTAAAAGAGAAGCCACGTGAACAAATGAACAAGAAGAATTAATGAGCTACTCACTCATTCACTATGAACTTTACATTCAAGTCAACAACCTTGTGTACCAAGGAGTCCAACCAGAACACTTCCATTGATGTCATATCAATGACTAATAGAAGCCAATGACCCCTAAATCCATAAAAGCGGACGGATTAAATGACAAATAAGATTTAATTACACACAAGTGGATATAAAATGACTACTAAGATAAATTGAAGACACGTGAAAATATAGTACACGCTTACATGGTGGAGTATGGAACAAGAATCAGTTGGTCCTTCTTTGCAAATTTCATTCTGTTTATCATGTTGCGTTTCATCTCTTCTTTGTCTCCAAAATCATTGAAATGTGCAGGATGGGAAAATCCATATCTTGCTCGAGAATTTTCAAATCTATCATAGAGAAACCTAAAGAAATAAGGTAAATAAAAGAGTCATAACATCAAATATATTAAAGACTGATAGTTCTTAGGAAAAGACAAATAGTTTACCTTTGGTATGCAGCCATTGAGTTAACCTCTAGCTTCTTCATGTTACAAAGGTCTAACAAATCAGATTTTAAAAAATAATTGAATTCTATATCTTCTTCAAATACCCCTTTCTCAAGTGGAATACTTATTTTCCTTGATTTCATCATCTTTTCTATAATCTTGGCAAACTTTTGGAGCTGACTTGCCCCTTCACCATTAGTTGCATCATCATTTGTTGCATCACCATTAGCTGCAGAAGAATCATCAACCACACTCTACATGGAGATCCAAATAAAAATGACAAAGTTAATTACGGTAGTGTAACTTAAGCATAACTAATAAGAGTTGGAAAATACACTTTACCTTATCACCTAATATCACCTATTTTTCAGGCCAAGCCACAAATGAGTTGTGTGCATCTAAAATAGTGGTCAAAATACCACGCACAGGTATAGGAAGAGGGGAATCAGGACATAATACACAATCAATTGACACTCGTACATTGTGCTCCCCTAAAGAAGTATTGTGAATTTTCTCCAATGGTCCAGTCTTCCCATAAACCTTTCCTTTCGCAACAATCTTGTCCTTTGACCCCAAAGCCAATCTACAATTCTGCATCTTCAAATAATATATATAAGTACTAAATCTTACATCGACTAATGTATATAATACGTTGAAACTAATGTTGGTTGTAATTTCATAATTTAATAGCCGACCCATAAAACATACTTGCGAGGAACTAAGAATTTTTTATGATGTCTTGTTCACTTTTGAAGTACCACCATCTTCAAGCTGCACGTTATAAGAGTTAAATACGAATTCATATGGTTATTAAGCATATGCATATAGTTAGGTCCCTTGGTTAAGAAATCATATATTCAACATATTCTACCAAAACAACAAAAAACTGTGGTTTGGTAAACTACCTGTTGACCTCTTAAAACGCCGCTACTATTGGATGCAATATTTTCTGAATAGGGAGAGTTCTGATTTGTCTCTTTATCCTTCACAGTTTGTTCTAAAATTATCACTCTTTCCTGAGATTCATGTAACTGGGCCAACAACTTCTCACTATACTTCTTTGTTCTGTGTTTTGGTATTTTGAAATAGGCCATTGGAGTGACATGCTTCCCTTCCCCTCTAACTCGTCCACAATGCTCCGGGGTACCCAAAGCCATAGTAAGAACATCATTGCTCCCCTCAGTCATTACAACCTCCTCATTTACTTTCTTTTTCAGATCGTCCTACAATAACCATGACACCAATGAATCCCGAGCCGTATGTATACAGCTAATATTCAAATACCTTGATGCATGGTCTTGCAAGGCACTTAGGGAGAATACTCTACCTTTGATGCACTCTTACAAAAAGTCTAAAACAATTTACAATTTTTCTGAGAATGGAAACTTACAATTTTTCCTACTACTTCCCTTGTGGAATCATTTGAATATTCCCCATTTTGTTTTGACGAGCCAATTTCCATTTGACACTCCTATCTTCATGATCAACGAAAATGCCTGTTCTCTATGGATTTTTTTTCTATACATGAAATGTTGAAAACACAATTAAACATCTAAGTTAGTTTAGTTCAACCGTAAGAAACTACTTAAAATAGTTCTATACTAAATGTACTTACAATATCTTCTTCAAGACCCGCATAGCCTGATCTACTTAGTCGGTGTGTATACACATTATTGGACTGCCTTTTAGATTGTATAATGTTTAACTCCTTAAAATTACAAAGAAGAAAATACATTAACGTACATACATCAGCATATAAGACAGTGAGTGTCGCCAGTGTGGCTCAGTGCAGTGTGAGTGAGTGCAACAGTGTGGCTCCACAAGTAATTTATAGAAGTAGATATATACCTAAAACTCTGGGGTCAACCTTGATTGCACAAATTCAGTCCAAACTAATTTGTCGATAAACTTATACTTTGCAGGTGGCTCCACAAGTAGTTCGGGATTATCTTCGAATGGAAGTATGTATTTAGTAGTCAGAGTTGTCTTGAATGTCATCCACTTGAGGCCAATATCAAATATAACTTGAGCCCTCGTATTTTCGTCCAACACAAATATGGTCTATACCAAATGAATTAAATGGTGTGCGACTACCCGTAATATTTTCATGCCAATTAATACAACACAAGATGCACATAAGAATGTGGGGAATAAAATGAGGATTCCCAAATCATAGTACGACCAGTAATTTGCTTAAAACAAATATTGCAGACTATACAGATGTTTTCACGGAGTCTCATGCAATTGACTTATCGACCTATACGTAACATTGTGTGTGTGTGCGTCTCAAAAATAGGGCATGCATGCTGAAATGAAAGGGGAAACTTATCACATAGACAAATCCCAAATTATGAGCAGCCCAAACATGAAAGTAACAACGACCACAAGTTCTGTTTAGAATGCTTCATAAACCTAAATATTAATGAAGATGACGGGGACAATATCAAATAAACATGGAGATATCATATAGAAAAAATATGTTGTTTTAAATAGTAAAAATGACTTATAGCTTAGTAAGGCACATATTATTCTAAGGTATTGCAAAAGTAACAGGAAATCACGTATTTATTTACCTTCATTGTATCCCATAAATCTCTTTCCAGCTGCCCTTCCCTAAGATCTTTCAATTTACGCCAATCACTAAATGCGTTAAGTGGGACCATCACTCTTGCCAAAGCCCCTTCGTAACTAGCTATTTTCCTGCATACTTCTTGTGGTGTAGGCCTACCCTTTTGATCATACTCAACAGTAATTATATTTCCATCCCAATTCTTGGTCAACTCAAGCATTAAAGTTGTCCCCCTAGCTTTCCTTTTTTTTTTTTTTGAATGCGGGGTTGACCAACATTACTTATGTTGTCCTGTGATTCACCATTCCTTTCTAGATCCATTACTAACTGTGAGAAAAAAAAAACATACATATCAATAAATATATTGTATGTAATGGAATAGGTAATACATACAACGATGCAATGCATAGCATACTAACACTACCATTAAGTGTGACATCAGCTCAAATAACCTATATATCCTTCTTAAAAACAAGTACATAAGGGAATATTTAGCAATAAGAAACACTTACACAAAAAACACAATTATAATACATTTTCAAATATCAATGTCAGTCCAAGTCCCCTTAGCATCTTCTCGCGTGTACATTGCCTCAGATTCATTTATAGCATCCAATGGTTCATCATATTGCTTTACTTCAGGACGAGTTTGATCTTCAATGCCAGCATCAAAGAGGACTTCTTCATTGTCATCAACATTATAGGTTCTTTCAGGAGTTGCTAGAGCAATGGACCATTTATGATTGACTGGATCAGGTACATAGAAGACTTTCTTTGCTTGAGAGGCTAAAATGAAATAATCAGATTTATAACCAATTCTAGCAAGATCAACTATGGTGAATCCCAGCTCATCTACCTTAAAGCCAGTCTTGTTGTCAACCCAATCACACTTGAACAATGGGATTTTGAAATGACTATAATCAATCAACCATATTTCCACAATAATACCATGGTACCTTGATTTGCAGAAAACAGGATTATTATCCTTTGCACTAGACACGATCATCGCCGTGGCCACTAGACTTACACCACTATTCTAAGTGACATGTGAAGCATCACGATCCTTTGTGGTAAAATGACAACCATTAATGGTATAACTATGATACTTCATAACATGTATACGAGGACCTTGTGATACCCATCTCAAGATTTCTGAGATGTTGTTACCGGTGACACGCCGATCTTCAAAAACCTATGTTCCTAAGAAAATTAGTCACATTTAGTAAATAGACACAACACAAGTCTTACGGTTGACAATTGTTACCTCGTTTTTGATCCAAGAACTAAAAGAATGGTTATGTTCATCTTGTAACCATTTCTGAATTTTGGACTGCTGAGGAAATGTTTTCTTTAGGTGGTTCATGTGTCTCCTGCATAGTTTTCCATACGAACCGCATGTTAGCTCTTAAACTAGTGTAACGCTTTAATTTGTAAGTCAAGAAGTTAAAATATAATTACTCAATATAGGGTTGAACAACACTTGTGTTGTGCAATACATAACAATGTGCTTGCTCTAGGGACTCAGCATCAACTTCAACAAAATCACCTCCTGGAGGATTCTTTCCAGTCACAATTTCAGGGTAACTTTTAACTTCAAATGGTGGAATTCCAACTGCATCCAATCCAGAGAAGTGCTCACTACAAAATTCAATCGCTTCCTCCGCAATATAACACTTTGCCATGCAACCTTCTGGATGGTAACGATTTCTTACTTGACCTTTTAAAACCGACATATACCTAAAACATAGTAAACCATTGATTACTTTATATATTTTAAATTAGTAAATTGTACTTGAAGAATATTTAAAGTTATTAATACCTCTCAAATCCATACATCCATCGCAAACAAACAGGGCCCCCAATCTGAACTTCTCGAACGAGATGGACGGTTAAATGAACCATAATATCAAAGAATGATGCTGGGAAATATTTTTCTAGCAAACACAAGGTGACCGCCAGATTCTTCTGAACTTCAAGCAATCGAGGTACATCTACTACCTTCGCACATAATTCATTAAAAAATGAGCAAAATCTGATAAGTACAACTCTCACATGTTTTGGTAGCACGGATCGTATAGCAACAGGAAGTAATTGCTGCATCAACACATGGCAATCATGAGATTTCATACCCCCAACTTTAAGTCTTGCATAGAAACCAATGCTCTGAAATTTGATGAGTATCCATCTGGAACTTTTAACTTATGCAATGTTTCACACACACTAAATTTCTCTTCTTTGGATAATGAGAAACAAGCTGGTGGTAAGTACGCTCTATTTTGACTTACATCAGGTGCCAGTTCATCCCTTAAACCCATATCCTGCAAATCAAGTTAACTATTCAGTCCATCCTTTGTTTACCTGGAATATTAAACAAGGTTCCAATAAGACTCTCACAAACATTTTTCTCTATGTGCATCACATCCAAGTTATGTCGAAGAAGCAAGTGTTCCCAGTAATCGAGGTTAAAGAAAATTGACTTCTTCCAACAAATTCTAGCTCCATCATCACTAACATCTTCCACTCACTTCCTCTTCAATGAAGTCGATCTTTTTTATTTTTTATTCTTTTTCTTGGGCTTCTCTTTTGGTACTGGTTTCCCCCACAAGGTTTTGATTCCATTAACCTTTTCTGCCACTTCTTCACCAGTCAAAGGAATTGGTGCTGATCGAAACTCTTGCTCACCATTAAATGCTTTTTTTTGTTTCCGAAAGGGATGATCTTCTGGAAGGAACATTCGATGGGCCATGTATACATTCTTCTTCGAATGTTTTAATCTGCATGATTGTGTCTCTTCGCCACATATGGGGCAACCATGATACCCTTTTACAACACAACCAGACAAATTACCATATGCCGGGAAATCATTAATGGTCCACAACAACACTGCTTTCAATGTAAAAGCCTCTTGCCGGTAAGCATCATGAGCTTTAAACCCTCTATCCCATAGTGTTTTCAAGTCATCGATTAATGGTTCCAGGTAAACATCGATGTCGTTTCCAAGTTGTCGTGGACCCGATATCAACATCGTCAACATCACAAACTTTCTTTTCATGTACAACCAAGGCGGGAGATTGTAAGTGACTAACATTACTGGCCAACAACTATACTTGCTGCTTATCGAACCATGCGGATTGACCCCATCTGCTGAAAGTGCTAAATCCAAATTTCTTGGCTCTTGTGCAAACTCCAGCCATTTATCATCTGCCAACTTCCATGCAGGGGAGTCAGTGGGGTGGCGTAACTTATCGTCAACCATTCTCTCATCAGCGTGCCAAGTCATCTGTTTTGATGTCTGTACCGACTGAAATAATTTCGTAAACCTAGGGATAGGTGGAAAATACCATAGAACTTTTGCCGGCACCCCCTTATGTTGCTCAGTCAGGTTCTTATTCACTTTGTATCTTGACTCACCACAAGTAGGGCAACTAGTTTTATTCTCATTATCAGATCCCTTTCTATAAAGCACGTAATCATTCGGACAAGCGTCTATCTTCTCATAGCTCATCCCATACACTGACAATGTCTTTTTAACCTCTTTCATACTTCAGGGCAGTAAATTATTATCGTCGGGTAGCATGTCTCCAATGATTTTCAACAACCGTGAAAAGCTTATGTCAGACCACCCACTCCTCGCTTTCTCATTAAACAATGTAACTACTGCAGATAATTTGGTAAACTTTAGACAACCTTTATATAAAGGTTCCTTAGCCTCTGTAATAATTTTTTGAAACTTTTCAGGTTTAGATGAATAAAGGTCACAAGCGGTCTGAGCCAATTTTAATGAGCTTGCAGCATCATCTGGGGGTGTAGTATTCACTCCCAAAATTGTGTTGGTTGGACCTACTTAAAGGCACACTTGAGGGAGCTTCACCAGGAGATGCTTCTCCATGCCATATCCACCTAGTATAACTTTGATCGATACCATGGAAAAACAGATGGTACTCAACATCCTTAGCTACAAATTTATTGAGATTCCCACATGTTTTGCATAGACATGGCATGGGATTAAGTTCACCAAACTTCTTTTTGGCAGACATCAAAAAACTTTCAACCCCTTCCCCGTATGCAATAGAAAACCGATTCAATGACATCCATGACTTGTCCATTTCTGTATAATAGCCCAATAAATTGCTGGAGACAAGTAATAATCAGAAAGTCATTGCCATATAATGATAATATTACATAAAAAAAACACGTGTATAACTTATTAAAAATATATATATTCAAACAAATACACAAAACAAAACTATATAGTATAATAATTTAAGATTATTGAGTTGGTTATAATAATTTATAGATTAGGATTTATGAGGGAGGATTTATCTCATTCCACGTTTGGCTGGCCCCAGTGGATTCAGTGATGATTTCTACAAATCCACATTTGGTAAGCATATCAAAATTCATAGAAAAAAAGATGAAATTCAAAATATCTAATGACAAACAAATGCCTGAGAAGAGTAATGTAGAAAATCCACAGAAAAAAAAATGACTAACATTATTAAGATGAAATAAAAAGATCTAATGACAAACAAATGCCTAAGAAGAGTAATGTAGCTGCACACAAAATTTGATGACAACTGCACGACCCCAATGAACTATTCAATAAGTTGGGTTTGTCACGATTCTATTTCAGTCCAAACACTCCAACAATGCAACCAGCTAATATAAATCCCATACAATGATTTTGTTCATAAAATGGGTTTGACTATTTGTTTTTTCAGAAAACACAGGTCTATTCATATATGTAAATTGACTTAGAAAATGCAGAGATATTATTGTGTGTTGAAGTGACTATTCATGTCCCACTTACTGTAAATTGTGCATTTGAGGATAACAACTAGCTCAATTGTTCCCCTGTGACCAAAAAAAAAAATCATCTTCCAAAACCAAAATAGACAAACACCTACAGTACCAACCAAAACCCCAGACCATAAAACCCAAATAACCAACCCCCCAAACGAAACCCCTCTTCCCAAACCAAAACAAACAAGAACCAATTAAACAAACACCGCACCAACCAAAACTAGAAAACCGAAATAAACAAAACACCAACACACCCCATCCACGACGTCTACCTCTCATGCCTTGTAAACCCGAGCAAAACACTAAACAAACCAACACCCCAAGATTGTGATGTACATTGGGTTTTGGGGTTTTAAAGGTTTTGGACATTTTCATCGTGATGAAGAATATGAAAGCCCTCAGACAGGGATCAGGCGAAAGACATCTTCAACTCAGAAAGCAAAGCAAAAGGAGCCAGCCCAAAGTAATTGGAAGAAAAAACCTGTTACAGAAACAGAGCCATCCCTGCAACCCGCGAGCTATCGAGCAAGCAGAGAATGAAAGACTGAGATGGAGCAGGCAGCAGGAGAAGCACCTTGAGCTATCCAGCAAGCAGAGAATGAAAGACTGAGATGGAGCAGGCAGCAGGAGAAACACCTTCTAATCGAAATTGCAAAAACCCATGACTTGAACTACTCAAAGAGCCCTTCAAAACAGACCAAGGAAGGAAGGTGCAGAAACCTGCTGCAGCTACAATCCAGCTGATAATTCACCCCTTCAGATCAAAAAACCACCCTGCAACCAAAAGAGAAAGGAACCTTTCGGTAGGAAGAAAAACTGGGCAACCAGGGGGGAGAAGAACCGAAGATTTCAACTGCTCAGAAAGCCCTGCGACAAAACCAAGAAAGAAGGAGCAGAATCCAGATGCAAAATCCACGCCAGCCCTGCATTCCGAAAACCGCCTTGCAACCAGAAAATGAAGGAACCTGCTGACTGTTAGGGGAAAAGCAAAGAATGTATAGAGACCTACGTACAGATGAGAAAATCCAAATTAAGAGTGTAAACCTCACGAAAGAGAAACCGGAAACAGTGAGATGGCGCAACGATTGATGGAGAAAGAAAGAAAAGGGATGGAGAGAAAACAGGCGGGAAAGAAGGAAATAAAGGGTGGGAAAGACGCGGTAGTGACTAGTGAGCCCACAGTGAAAAATTAATTGAGTGACCTGATAAAATGAAACGGACATATTATATCGGTTTTACTAATAACCGATATTACTAAATTTTTAAAATTGTAGTAGTGTATATAATATCGGTTTTACTAATAACCGATATTAATAAATTTTTAAAACCGATATAACTCAATGTATTTTAGAAGTGTATATAATATCGGTTTCATAAAAACCGATATAAAATATATCAATTAATATCAAATCTTTGTTAACTGATATGATATATAGTGATTATTATATCGGTTACAATGTAACCGATATAAAAAATTATTAACCGATATAAAAAAACATTGACTGAATATATTATATCGGTTTTATGAAAAACCGATATAAGGCAGTTTTTGTAACCGATATAAAAACCCTTTTTTCTAGTAGTGATATAATGAGGCCTACCTATATGCAAGATCTTGAGCCCATAAGATTAGCCTAACCTTTCGAAGTATTGCCCTAAAGTTTAATGGTTTAGAGGCATCATTTTTTTTATAATTTGAATCCAATGTTGAGGAAAAGTTGGATGAGTGTCAAACTTTGAGTTATGACTATTCATGTGTGGGAAAAGTTGGATGGGTGTCAAATCTGGACTTATGACTATTCATGTGGGGGTAGTGTGTGCATAAAGTTAGATTGACTCAACATGGACCCCATGAAAAAAAAAGAGGGGCAAAATTAGGGTCTATATATATATATGAGAGATTCTCCTGTGAGAGCATCTCACACCTTACTATGAGAGCTAGCCTAGCTCTCATAGTAAGGTGAGAGATGCTCTCACAGGAGAATCTCCCATATCTATATCGGATTTATTCAGGTGAGAACTAGTTCTTGCCTATTATATGAGAACTTTCAGTGGGTCCCATTTGGGGATAGGACCAAGGGGGATGGAAAGATCTATGTGAGACAAACCCAAGTATCAAGTTTGACCCCAACCCCATACCCCTAACCCCTTCATCCGTGGCCCATAAGTTTAATGGCTTCGTATTAAAAGAAAATTCAACCCTCGATCCAACAGTTCAGTCCATTTGGTTGTGTGACAATCCTTGGATCAGTGACTACCAAGGGGGTCCCTATTTGTGCATGGCTTGGATGGGTTGCTAAGTGTGCCCCAATGGTTCTCATGGAAGCATGGTGAGAGCTAGTTTTGACCTAAATATTTCCGTAATAATATAGATATATATATATGGAGATGCTCCTATGAGAGCGTATCTCACCTTATTGTGAGAGCTAGGGAGGGTGCCCTCACATTTAAGTTGTTAGCATTGGAATGGGGTGAGGGCCCCCACCCTAGCTCTCAGGTGAGAGATGCTCCCATATATATATAATATACGAGCTTTGTTATATGTTTTCACGAAGTACCACTGTGAGAAATTTTTACGAGGCCTATTTGTGGGTCTAGGGATGGAACCAGAGGAGATAAAAAGATCTGTATGGGAACACTCCAAGTATTATATATATATTTATATATATATGGGAATGCTATGTAACGCTTGGGCATTTTCAAAAGATAAATGCCCCATGCTTTTAACTATTCAGATACAACTGAGGAGTTGTATTTGCATTAATTGTGGTTATATGCATTGATTGTGGTTATCTGGAAAAATAGGAAAGTAAATGGCTGAAACGGCTCCTAATATCTGTCGCTCCCTCTCAAAAGCTAACAAATGACTCCTACTTTTTCTCTATGTGGCTCCTATTTTTTCTCTCACAATAAATGATAGAGATCCTATTTTTTTATCTCACAACGAATGCCCGAGATTTTTGGAATGTGAAACTCCACTTTTGGAATTTCACAACTTAAACGGCTAATTTCATGTTTTCTCGACGCATTTACTTTTTCATTATATTAAATCTCAGCTGATGTGGCATTAGTCAATTGGATTTGTGAAAGAGGGTTAAAAAGCACCTTTTCATATGAATTTCCCATATGTATATATATACATACATATATGCTATACACATACACATACATATACATATATATATGTGAGATGCTCCTATGAGAGTTACTATTACTGTACTATGAGAGTAAGGGTGGGGGCCCTCACATCCAACCTAAATGTGAGGGCCTCCACCCTTACACTCATAGTACCGTGAGAGTAACTCTCAAAGGAGCATCCCCCCCCCCCCACCCCCACCCCACCCACACACACACACACACACAGATATATATATATATGGGATATTCTCTAAACTATCTCATTCTAAAGGGGGGCGTTTTTTACCCTTTGGAGTTATCCAATTAGATTATTTCATGTCGCATATATATAAGAGAAAAGATAAGGTTATGATAATGATGACATGTGTTGAGCTTTAATAGGCTAAAAAAGGGGAGTTTTTCTTTGCAAAACTCCCAAGGAGTTTTGTAACGTACCCCTATATATATATATACACATACATGTATATATATATATGGCCGAGGCTCTCTTAAGCTAAAGCTTAGGATAGCCTTACGTAAGCTCATGTTTGTGGGGCCCACCCTTGGTCCATTCAAATGGACCAAACAAACGACCCCCTTAAATTTCGCATGTCAACCAACTTTTTTTCAGATTCGAATTTATTGGACTGTTGGATCGACTGTATACCGATCCGAATGGACTTTGACCATTAAAATTTTAGGGCCTAGATGGAGATGATAGAAACCACGGTTGGGGCTGATTTTCTGCACCGAGGAGGTCCCAGGGAGTCCTTAAAATCCCCCCATCCCCATGTGGGTCCCCAGGTGGGCCCCTCCACACACTTAAGCTTATCTTAGCTTACCTTATCCTAAGCTTCAGCTTAGGAGACCTGGCCCCTATATATATAACATACACACACATGTGCATGTACGTACTCTCTCTCTCTAAAGGCTAAAATAGATTTATGCATGTCTAAAAAAGGAATCAAGTTTATTGGTGTTATTTTCTCTAATTTTCATATTTAATTATCTCTATAATAGGTATGCATGAACTTGTAAATTAAAAGAAAGAGAAATTCTCCATCTTAGAAGTTGTAGGCAATTACAGAAATCAAATTAATGTTTGCATCATTGCATGTTGTTAAGAGCTGAAATCTGGAACAACCGAATAACCCATGTCTTAGGATTTAATATAAAGCCTCCATGATGAAGTTTTTTTTTTTTTCTAAATTGACGACTCAAGTTACTAATAGAATCATATCAAAACTTCTATATTTAATGATTAAATCTGCTTGCGTGGCTAACAATATGGAATCAATATTTCTCACCCATTCCTTTATTTTTCACAATAAATTCAGTAAAACTCATCTATTTGCTTCAAAGCTTCCAAACATTTAGTAAAGCCCATGGCCATCAAAATTCCAAACCATGTATCCCACCTTGCAATCCTTCGGCCTGACATAAACCCATTTCACTTGTACAACTACACCTTCCATACTCTTCGTTTCCAAAACCATGTTACTTTTAATTTATAAGTCTCAATCTATTAGAAGATGCTATATATAAATTGATTTATTTCTTTATTTATCAATATAATCATGTTTTGCTTTCATGAGATGAATGGTGATTTATTACTTACTTGCACATAACCAATACGAATGACATAATGATTCATGAGAAGGACCGCAATCCACAAGTATACTAGATGTAATACATGTGTATGGATGAGATCCACATACATGAGACTTGTGTCGCAAATCTTATACTTAAATATATTCACAACCAGTGATGAGATTGGGCATCTCATCTGACAAGGTTACAGCTAGAGGTGTATAAAATTGATCGCGACTCGACCCAACCCTGTAACCCGACCTGACCCGTGGGTCAATGGGTGGGTCACTCCACCCATAATTTCTTTGCTTGACTCGACCCGACCCGACCCGTGACCTTTGGTACGGGTAACGGGTCTCATGGGTCGGGTTACCGGGTGACCCATGAGCCCATTTTTTTTTTCATGAAGAAGACCAAGGATAAAAAATCCAAGAAGGATGCCCACTTGTCAGGATGTGGTTTTAATTTCTCTTAGATGTAGTTCACCGACCAATTTCTAAATATTTGAGTTATTATATTGGTCTCATGTCTATAAACTCAAGGCCCATGCATACTGTAATATATTTAGTGCAGGGAACATTTATTTTATTCCTATCAACAGATAAAGGTGATCTCACATGAAAAACACGGTACGTTTTGAAGCCTTATTACATCTATTTGACCTCAGTTTGTTTAGATTTGTTGAATCTTGAATCTTGAATATCTTGTTGATTGTATTTAATCATTTAATTGGTGACCACTGAATTAATGGTCAAGATGAGAGTGATTAGTAGTTGAAATTGGACGTGGATTTCGGGTCAAACCGCAACTACCTTTTTTTGTACGCCTCTAACCATGGTACAAAAGAAGGTCAGCAAACAACCGCAATCACTTTTTACTTTTACATCTAATCACTTTTAGTTCTCTAACAATTATCTGAAAGTTGTTTTCATAAACAATTTGGTCTTCTACATGAAGAAGAAGAAGAAGGAAAAAAAAGAAAAAATGACCTGAACCTGACCCGTGACCCGTTGAACCCATGACCCGTCTGACCCGTGACGCAAACGGTTCAGGTTCGGGTGGGTTTTCACCCACAAAAATCTAGTCGGGTAGGGTCGAGCTTGACCCAAAACCTGCGGGTTTAGACCCGCGAACACCCCTAGTTACAGCACTTTGATCACTATGATATAGTGTGTTTTGTCTCGATCATCATAATGTAAGATTCTAGATCATGGTGCTGCATATTAGATGTATTGAATGACCATAAAAAGCACCTTATGAACACTATCTTTACTTTATGGTCTGCTCTCATAATTCCCTAGCAATATGCACATAATCCTGAGACATTAATGAACTCAAGTTTCTGCCTATTCATTTGCTTTGAGTCACCAATGAGTGGGGCCAGTTGTAGGCCGGTCAACACCTCGGTGGTTTAAGTATGTGGTAGTAGAGTTGTGGGAACATTCAATAGTCAAGATGGAATCTATTATCATTATCCCCTTGTGCCAATTCATGGATTTATCATTGGTAAGTGCGCACCCATCACAATTAAGAGTTAATTGGATAGGTACCGATGATCACTATAATTAAATAGGGCTCAAGGATAATAAGATATGGATCTAATTTGGTGGACATGTCCAACTGATCCATGTATATAGATGGAGGGGCCTACTTGTAGTCATAGGGAAGTTTAGGGTATTCTTTGTAATTTATTCCTAAGACTGGAGTTCGATTGCATTTATATAGTGGAGTTATTTGCAATTAATTGTGGGCCCGGATTGCACATGATCAGATGTGGGGGGTGTCCTAGTTGGAGCCAGCTTTCTATGGAATCCCTAGTGGTCCCCACGCTAGCCCAAGTTACTAATTCTCTTTGAACTCTAAAAGGAAAGGAAAGAGAAAATTACTAATGGAAGTGAGACTTCTATTTTAATTAGAAAGGAGGAGGTTGCTTAAGCTATAAATATAGGAGGAAAAGGAGGTGGACGTCCATGCTTATTCACCTTGGGATTCACGCCCAACACCTTTTTGTGCAAGAGTTACACGCCCCTATGTCTCCCTCTTCTAGTTTCTCTTCCGGGTTTCCATTAGAGCTTCTAGTAGTTTTCTCTTGAAGATCCACCCTTCTTTTTGAGAAAAGAGATCTGATACGAGAAATACCGTGAAAGGCTAATAGGTCTTGGAGATCTTAAATTGATTTGTGAAAGAGTTCCACATCAAAGAAAGAGAACAACTTCTCCATTAGAGCACAACCGAGCTTCAAAGGTATAATCTACTTCCTTGCATGTTGTAGATTTCATGGTTGCTTGTTAGGTGCTGTATATATCTTCTAGATAGAGTTATTGACTTTAATCGTCATTAAGATGCATAATGGGAGGAGTTATAAGGTTTAATTCCTTTATTTCGTAACTCCTTTTTCTTGGCTTCTGATTGGCCGGTGGAGATTGAGGGCATTTAATCGCCATGATGGGAGGAGTTTCATGGGTTAAATGCCATGAATCAATTGACTTGTAACTCCCGGATGCTTGCTTCTGATTGGGCCATCCAAAGAAATGAATTAATGACTACAATAAAGCTAGTCAATTAGTCGCATTAAGTGGTCGCCGAGCAATCGAAGAGTTGCGGGCCGTTCCGCGTCTTTTGGAGTTCCTTTGGCGATGATCATCAATGGATCTTCATGTAGATCGACATCGGATGACCATATAACTTCAGGCATTGATTGCCAATAGCGGGTCGGTGCCATTGTCCTATCGATTTCTCGATCGGTCGGGTAAAAAGCACACTTTTTTGGTGACCAGTTGGCGATCAATGTTGATTTTGATACTCTTGACGATTGACCCGTGATTTTGACGGATGTCAAAGGATTTGGTGCCTCAAAAGTATGAATTTTGGAAAATCCTAGGAGTTGGAATCTTTGAATGGCGAAAAAACGATGAAAAACGGGCCTTCCGGGGCCAACCCGGCGATTCCAGGCTCCATGGTCACCGGTGACCATGGGCCAGGATCGCAGGGGCTGGCGACCCTGGGCCAGGGTCGCGGGGGTTTGCGATCCTAGGGGGAAATTTTCCCCTTTTGTCCCATTTTGCGGCCATTTTTTATGTTTTTCGATTCTTTTTTCTTCTGTATTTTTCTTGTCATTTTTTATCATTTATTGGCCTGATTTCCCTGTAGAAAACTTGACAAGAATCCTTGCATTTTGGAGTGCAAATTTTTCAATTTTCCGGGAAAGTCGAAGACTTTGTCGCGTAAAGCTGCCGATTTTCCGTCAGATGCTGAAACTGGGTCAAACGATGTCGGAATAACCTGAAATTTGGGGTGAAGCCTCCTGAGCAATAAATAAGACCAACCGTAGGCTTTTATTTGAGTTTTGATGCCGTTTAGGGTCTTATCGATAGTAGACTTATTTTTGTCGTGCGGGGGATGTCGCACTTTGATATGCGGTCAATCGGTGTCCGATTGACTTGAAATTTGACAGGGAACCTATTGGAGTCATTTTGAGATGATCCATAAGCTTTGTCTTGGAAACCATGGTCCTGGGGAGTGATGGACCGCGCGTTCTGCTCGGTGCTACCGAGGTCGGCGGACATGGGAGTCCGTGGGGTACGACCTTTTTGCGACCGGAGGGCAAAAGCGGGCATCAATATTTTTTTTTGTGTGGGTGTGCCAGATTTTCTATTTTACTTGGAATTACAAGTGGTGATCCGGAGATCGACCTTCGCAAGTAAAAAGGAAATCAACTTCTTTCAAGTTTTTCATTGCACATATATTTAAGAAAAGAGACATTTTATTGATTTGCCGTGAAAGGCGATTTTTTTTTGTATTTATAGCCGATTTTTTGCGTTTATACCCGATTTTGGCATTTATAGACGATTTTTTGTGTTTATAGCCAATTTTGGTGTTTATAGCCGATTTACAATTCTTATCAATAATGAAAGACAAGAGTTGTGATTTTTGTCTCTTTAGAAAAAATACAAACTACAATGAAAAGCAAGAAAAGGAGGATCTAACTTCTCAGGAGATCGTGGGGGACCCGTTCGGATTGACGGTAGCAAGCCATATGTGGACTTCACCATCATCCATGCAGATGAGAACAGAGGATGCTCTTGATTCGCTTGGCTTGGCTATAACCTAAAGGAGGTCCTATGTCCAATAAAAGGCTAAGTAGATGGGCTGAAAAGCCACGTTTAAGCCATTGGAGGCAGAAGGAGAAGGCAAGGACCTTGGGGGGGTACCCCCAAGGGACTTTTGTCACCTTGTAGTAGTGACTGGTGCAAAACTTTCGCAGAGTTCTCTCTCTTTCTTTCTCTGGATTTTCTGTGCTTGGAAGCTGATCTGATTCTGATCTCTGGGAGTTGTTTGATTTTTTCTGATCTAGATTTCTTTGGAATGCTCTCCTATTTATAGGCTCTTGGTAGCCATTTAGGAGGGTTTATGGGCTTTTATTGTCATTAAGCCACATAATGGGAGGAGTTACATAGTTCAATTCCTTTATTTTGTAACTCCTTTTTCTTGGCTTCTGATTGGCCTGAGGAGATTGAGGGCATTTAATCGCCATGATGGGAGGAGTTTCATGGGTTAAATGCCATGAATCTCTTGACTTGTAACTCCCATTTGCTTGCTTCTGATTGGGTCATCCAAAGAAATGAATTAATGACTGCAATAAAGCTAGCCAATTAATTGCATTAAGTGGTCGCCGAGCAATTGAAGAGACGCGAGCCGTGCCGCGTCTTTTAGGATTCTTCTAGCGATGATCATCGATGGATTTTCATGTAGATCGACATCGGATTACCACGTAAATTCAGGTATTGGTTGCCAACAGCAGGTCGGTGCCATTTGTCCAGTCGATTTCTCGATCGGTCGGGTAGAAAGCACACTTTTTTGGTTGACCGGTTGGCGATCAATGTTGATTTGATACTCTTGATGATTGACCCGTGATTTTGATGGATGTCAAAGGATTTGGTGTCTCAAAAGTATGAATTTTGGAAAATCCCAGGAGTCGGAAGCTTCGAATCAGGGAAAAAAGACGAAAAACGGGCTTTCCGGGGCCAACCCGGCGATTCCGGGCTCCATGGTCGCAGGGGCCTGCGACCTTGGGGGGGATTTCCCCCCTTTCGTCCCATTTTGCAGCCGTTTTTTATGTTTTTCGATTCTTTTTTCTTCTGTATTTTTTATTGACTTTTTTTATCATTTATTAGCCTGATTTATTAAAGAAAACTTGACGAGAATCCTTGCATTTTTGGAGTGCGAAGTTTCCAATTTTCCGGGAAAGCCGAAGACTTTGTCGCGTAGAGTTGCCGATTTTCCGTCCGAAGCTGAAACTAGGCCAAACGATGTCGGAATGACCTGAAATTTGGGGTGAAGCCTCCTGAGAAATAAATAAGACCAACCATAGGATTCTGTTTGAGTTTTGAATCCGTTTGGGGTCCTATCGCCAGTAGACTTGATGTGCGGTCAACCGATGTCCGATTGACCTGAAATATGACAGGGAACCTATTGGAGTCATTTTGAGATGATCCATAGGCTTTGTCTTGGAAACCATGGTCCCGGGGAGCTTCGTCGCCGAGAGGCCTCATTCGGCTTCCGAGCATCAAAGTCTGGTCAAATGTTGTCGAAATGACCTGAAACTTGACGTGTAGCCCTTTGTAAGCATTTTGAAGCCGTCCATGTGCTCTGTCTGATGAGTGATGGCCTCGGTGGTTCTCACCGCCTAAAGGCTTGATTTAGCTGTTCGAGGGTTGATGTAGGGTCAAACGTAGTCGGTTGGACTTGAAACTTGACATGGAGCCTTTTGGATGTATTTTGAGACCATCCACAAGCTCTGATTGAAGATTTGGTGTCTCCGATGCTTTCGCCGTCGGGACCTCCTTTTTAGCGGATGGAGAAGCGAAGTTAGGCCAAATGATTTTGAAATGGCCCGAAACTTCTTGTGTACTCCTCTTAGTAGACCTGATTAGGTAGAGATCTCGGAATGAGATGACCGATAGTTATTTTGCTCTTGCTATATAACCAATGGAAATTAAACTTAGAATTATAGCTAATTTGATTGCAATGCAATGGAGTTCTGGATCCAAACAAGGCTAAGCTTTAATCAATCATCTAAAATGAAGTCTTTAATCTTTTAAAAATTAATAATTTGTTGTTCATTCAAGCTATTATGCTTTTTTAATTTCTTGTAGGTTCTTAGATTTTTCCACCGCAACACTTGAGCAACATGCCAAGAGAACGTCTTTCCTAGCATTTTAAACCTTATGATCGTAGGCCTTGTTTGGCATCTCTATTCTTTTTTTGACAGATCATTCAAAATAGAGCAATTAAAAAAAGAGCTATAAAAAAAAGAGGCTAGAAAAAAAAAAACGTGTTTGGTAATGAACGGGTCTACTTCAAATAGACCATTTGGTATGCCTTCTATTTACCTCTTTTTAGCGGGGTTTGCCTCTTTTAGAGGGGTATCTTCTGTCATTATGTAAAAAATGAACTTATGCATATTTTTCAATCAAAATATGCCCTCTACATACATACCATAACGTCATTATCTCTTATCATTTGAAAACTACAACCATTTCCATCAAAAAAATGGCATGAAACTTGTAAACAATTTAAAAATTAAAAAAAAACAAACACAATTATATATTATCTCCAGCATTCTATCATCACACACCATCAGTCCATGTTTCATGATTTAAATAATTATTTTGAAGACATTTTGTCGGCTTTTCTTTTCGTCGGCAATGTATTATTGCATTGGTAAAAGTTTGAAAGCTAAAGACAGTTACCACAATCAATATTTATTTTTTTATTCATTTGATTTTTTATTTCTTTTCCTGTATATACAACAGTACATTATTACAACTTCCAATCCGTGTCATATGGAGAAATTGAAACTGTTAATTCCATTATCCAAGACCAAATCTACTACACACCCAACATCCATTTCATTCCAAAACCATCAAAAAATAAAGCAAGAAAATTCATTCCACTTCATATTATTATTCAAAAGTCCTTTCAACAAAATAAACTCAACAAAATAAGGTTGAGATGATTGTAACATCTTCATCTAGTTGTCATTTGCATTTGTTCCAGTCTTGTGCTTTTGAGCTTTTTTCACACTTCATCTAAGCCTTTCAAATACCTTCACAAGCATCTGCAAAAACCCAACAAACAAACACCCAACTCTTATCTCACAAACAAGAGTATGCAAACAACAACAATATTCATCTCTACAACCCACAAATATCATACACATATTTGTATGATGTGAGTTTCTCTTCATACAAATCTGATCTGTATTTCTTCATACACGTCATCATTCAGTCCCATCTTTCCATATTCCACTATAAATGAAGCACCTACAAGATACAAGGACTAGATTAAGAGAGAATTGAGCAAAGATTTTAGGTGGTTTGAACTTAAATGAGGACTGAACCTAAAACCACAAACATAACAGAAAAAAGGCCACATGAAGGGTATGGGCCTTCTTTTGACCTTCATTTATGCTCGTTATCATCGAGAAGCTGAGCTGTTTGGTGTTTGTTGTTGCTGGAAGCCTTGTTTTCACATTCAAACAATTCATATTCATAGATGAACTGTGGAAAATAATATCACACTTTTCATCATGATTTTTTTTCTTAAGGTTAATTTGTATTGAGAGAGAAAAGGGAACCGGGCAAGAAGCCCCCAAAGGATACAAAAGTCCATCCCAAAGGACAGAAAGCAACCCAAAAAGCCATCCCAGAAGTACAACAGAGACAAACAGAAAACAGGAAAACAGGAAGAGCAAGGGATATAGGACGAGGGAACTCCACACCACTGCACTTGGCACTGTATGACATCACAGAGGCTTGGACGAGGAAGCGCCACACAACTGCACTTGGCACTGCAAGACAGCTAAGCACAACCAGCAGATGGAAACAGCTAGAAGATTGAAAAAGTAAAGATTAGGATCCTCTCCCCTCCAGACCACTGCACATGAGATAAAAGAGCATTGCATGCAAAGGAGAAGCAGCTAACAGAACATAGCTATTCAGCGCACAACTCTGCCTAGCAGAACAAAGCAATTCAGTGCACAACTCTGCAAAGCACAGGCAGCAGAAACGGACAGAACTGCTACTCTCCAAGCAGAACAGACAGAACAACACCAAAAAAAAAAAAACAACTACAAACTTCCAGCATGCTAAGCCCACTAAAGGAGGAACAAGCAGCAGAAGAGCAGCCAGCAACACTACCACAAACAGCTGTAGCTCCAACAGAGCTTCCACTCAGGAGATCCCAGAAGCTCAAAATAAAAGAACAAAGAAGCCCAGGACAGCCCAAAGAAAAGGATTAAGAAGAGGAAATATATAGTTTTTTTTAAACTATAATGTTAACAAATCTCATATAGATGAATTAGTCAAAAAATGTATAAACATCTAAAGAGACCGACCAGAAAAAGGTCTGTTGATAGAGCTGAGAGAGGAAGAAAGGAGCTCTTTCAGGAATATCTTAACCTTCGTCTGAGAGGGTTAAGAGTTTCTGTAAGTGAGGTCATTCCTACTTTTCCAAATGGCATAAGAAGTAGAAAAAAGATAGAGGAAACTCCATTTCGAGCAAGCTTATCACAGTTAGCAGAGAGTCCCTGCCAAATTCTAGAAGGAGACCGAGGAGCGGCAATGGAAACCTCAGCAAGTTGAAGGATCCAACTCCTAAGGTCGGCTGCGAAGGGGCAGAGGAAGAGGAGGTACAACACCGATTCAACATTCTGATTGCAATGGCAGCATCTGGAAGCTAGGCTGAAACCAGCAGCTTGAGCCCAGACCTGAGTTGGAGTCAACCGCCATGCGAAGAAAGACACTTTTGGAGACATCAGGTGGTTCCAGACCAGGGGAGCCCACACCACAGGGGTCTGACCATGTCTAATTAACTCCCACGCCTCTTTGAAAACTAAGTCTTTTCCTGGGCGGCTTTTCCAAGAAATGGAGTCCACAGAACTAGGGACAATAATGGTAGACTGAACAGCACTTCTCAAAGTGACATCCACCTCAATATGAAGCCCAGACGGGAGAGTCCAAGCAGTACCATCCCAAAGAGAGCTGACCATTTGATGGAGGGGAAATGAGAGGGTGGGAACTGGGCTGCCAAACTTAAATATGTAGACCAGCAGTCGAACCAAGTATCGACCAACTTCCTATTACCAATGGTCCATTTACTGCCTATTTGAATTAGATGAGCAGAACTCCTAATTTTTCGCCAGACACAGGAACCAATTTTGGTCGATAAAGAGCTCCATATAGCAGTCCTGGGAAAATACCTTCCTGTCATCCAATCAGCCCAAAGAGAGTGAGACGCAGCAGCAATCCAAGCCAACTTAAGGAAGGAAGCTCCATTGTGATCTTGGATACGCCTAATGCCCAGGCCTCCCTCTGAAGTGGGAAGACAAACCAAGTCCCAACGAATCTGGCTCCTTTTGGGTCTAGAAGAAGCTGCCAACCAGAGGAAATTTCTCATTATACTTTCCAGGTGATTTGAAACAGACTTGGGGAGAGGGAAAACCATCGCAATGTGAGTGGCTAAACTGCCCAGCACATGCCTACTCAAGATTCTACGACCGGCAAAAGAGAGCAGCCCGGACTTCCACCCGACAAGCTTGGAGAGGAACCTATCCACCAGAAAATTGAAGTGATGCCTTTTAGGAGTACCAACGATGAAAGGAGCACCAAGGTAGGAAGAGGAGAGAGGATGGTCTTGAAGGTTGGTAATGGACAGAATCTATCTCTTGGTCCTCAGACTACATTTTCCAAAAAAGAGCTTGCTTTTCCCCATATTGATTTGTTGCCCAGAGCTGAATTGATAATTTACTAGGACATCTTTGAGAGCCATCAAACCTTTCTTGTTACCTTTTAAGAAAAGCAGGATATCATCAGCATAGAAGAGGTGACAAGCGGTCTTGGGGACAGAGGATAGAGGGAGAACCAGCCTTCTGGTAATCAACTTTTGAATGTTAAGGCTTAGGATTTCCTCCGCCAAGATAAAGAGGTAAGGGGACAGCGGGTCCCCTTGTCTGAGACCACAAGATGATTCAAAAAACCCATGAGGCACTCTGTTGATGAGGACCGAGCCCTTGCCCTAACAGACACAAGCTTTAATAAGTTTAATCCAATTTTCAGAAAACCCAAAGAAAGCTAGCCTTAAAGAGAAAAGTCCAACTGAGCTTGTCAAAAGCCCTGGAGATATCAAGCTGCATACACAGGGAGCCACCCCTGGTCTTCGAATGGAGAAATTGGAAGAGCTCATGGGCTAAAGCAATGTGCTGGTGGATAGATCTCCCTTTGATAAAGGCTGCTTGGTTTGTGGAAATAAGAGATGGGATGATAAGGGACAGTCTCGAAGCCAAAATTTTGGATATAATTTTGTAAGAGAAGTTCAGAAGGCTAATTGGCCTATAGTCAGTGAAGGTGCTTGGAGAAATGGATTTGGGAATCAAAGCCAAGAAATAAGCATTGGAGGCTTTGTAGAGATTGCCAGAGGAGAAGAAGTGTCTCACAGCTTTGATGATAGTCCCACCTATAATAAGCCAGGTAGACGTGAAAAAACATCCAGAGAAGCCATCAGGGCCAGGGGAACTTTCAGCCTTGAAAGCAAAGACTGCTCTCTTAATTTCTTCAGCATCCGGAATTTTGGTCAGCTGGAGGTTCATGGCAGAGGAGACCTTGCTACTATCTAATTAAAAGAGGGTCTCTCCAGGATCCGGGTGCACTGATTGAGCCAGGCCAGAAAAATAACTGACTGCCTGTTGCTGAATTTGGCTAGGATCCTCAGTCCAGTTGCCATTTGAGCAGATTCTGTCAATTCGATTTACAACCCCTCTGGATTTAGCATGGGCATGAAAAAAAGCAGTGTTCTTGTCCCCATCTTTCAACCATCTCACTCTGGATTTTTGACGCCAATGGGATTCTGAGATGTGAAGCCAGTTGTGAAGAGAGGCCTTTGCCTCATGAAGTTCCTGATGGAGAGAATCTGTAAGACCATCATCCAGCATGACTTGGGCTTCCAACACTTTTCTTTCTGCTTCTTTAGTCTTGAGCCTAATGTCTCCAAAGACAGTCTTATTCCACACCTTGAGAATCTATTTCATATCTTTTAGATTTTGAGCTAACACGTATTGGGGGTGGCCCTCAAGATCTAGCTTCCAATTGTCTGCTACAAGGCTTTGGAAATCCGGGTGGTGAGTCCACATCGCTTCGAATTTGAAGGGAGCATTAGATGGAGAAGGACTCTGGCTGTGAGAGAGAAGCAGGGGATAATGATCAGAAGAGACCTTAGGCAGGTGGGAGAGCAAAGGGTCTGAAGAGAAAGAGGTCCAATGGTGGTTGCATAGAGCTCTGTCTAGTCTAGCAGCAACATAGTTGGTGCCTCTGCGATTGTTGGACCAAGTAAATTTATTACCAGAGAAACCCATATCTTGCAGGCCAGAGGCTAACAGCATCTGCTGGAATTCTGTGTTCAAACGAGAAGGTCTAAGACTAAATTTTTTCGAGGCAGAGATAATGGAGTTGAAATCTCCCAGCACACACGAAGGAGTATTGGAAGAAGCCTGGGAAGTTAGGTACTCCCAAAGCTCTCTTCTACGAATATAATTCGTAGAGGCGTAGACACCAGTGAGAAGACTGTGAGTACCATTGACAGGGTTAGTGAAGGTTAAGGTTAAGAGCTGGGTAGAGAAATCCAGGAGGGAGAATTGGAAGGCTGAAGTGGATTTGAAAAGGCACCATATGGAGGCAATGGATTGATTATTGTTAGAGAAAAAAACCATCGTAGCCCAAATTAGACAGGAAGGAAGAAGGGGGAGAAAAGGTCATTGGCTCCGAGAGAAAGACAATGTCAGGAGAGTTTGAAGAGATTAGGTGGTGGAGAGTCCTAAGGGAAGGGGAATTTGCAATACCCTGCAGTTCCAGTAGAGGACTTTAATCATTAGGAAATGGAAGAGAGGGATGGGGTTCCATTTGAGCTTCCAGTCTTGGGACGGGAGGAGGAAGCTTTTTTATTCCTGGTTTTAGATTTCTTTTTAATAGAATGAGGGGTGAGGTTTACCTCTAAGGAGATACCTACAGGATGGGAGGAAGAGGGGACGTGAATTGGTTCAGAAGAAGACAAGGGGTGAGAGGGAGAAGGGTGGAGGGGGGGGAAGGGAAAGGCATCAGTTGGCTCTATAAAGGAGCATTTTTCTAGGATGTCAAAAAGGGTTGGAGGTTTCTAGGATAGGAGTAGGGATTTTATCAAGGACTTCTAGGAAGATTTCCTGGAGTGGTTGATCAAGTCTGGAGTTGGACTGGTTGAGGTGGCCAGAAGAGGGGAGAGGGCTAGAGGGGCTAGAGGAAGGGGTGGGGGGACAGAGTCCTGTAAGGGAACCAAGGAACTACCTTGATTGGGTTGAGCAAAAGAGGAGACATGGTCTGAAGGTAAGACAGAAGAGGAAGATGGGGTGGAGGCTAGGACTGGCTCGGACAATGGGAATTTTTCAGAGTTGGAAACAAGATGATCTTGGGTAGTTGGCACCGTAGCTGGAGACTTGCCCAGAATTCCTTCACTAGTCTGACTCTGATGGGTTGAGGATCTAGGGACAGATTTGCAGTAAGCCTCTGAATGGCCAGGAAGGAGGCAAAGGGAACATGGCAGATTTTCATAAGAAACAGAAAGAAGGACTTCCTCTTCTCCAGCTAAGTCCACTTTGATTTCAGTTGGTTTTGGTCTAGAAAGGTCAATGTTGACCAGGATTCTAGCAAAAGTGAGGAGTTTTTTGGAAGCTGTGGTGTCGTCCAATCTCAGAGGATTACCTATGGAACTTGCTAACGAGAGGAGGATATTGGAGCTCCAACAGTGATAAGGAATGCCATATATGCGGATCCAAACTGGGTGTAAATTAGGCCATTCAAAAGAACCTTGACCAGGGGACTAGGGGAGGAGGTGAAATTTCCTGTTCTGCAGGCTGTGAGGGGATTGGGAGAGAACTAAATCTCTGTCTTCCTTAGAGCTGAATCTAAAGATAAAGTGGCCCTTATTTGTGAGGGAAATCAGGCAAGGTTTGGAGTGATTCCAGAGGGAGTTGCTTGAGAGGTTAGCCATTCTACAGTTGGTCTTCTTCCTATAAATCTACCAATAGCTGCATTGGAGAAGGAGTTTTTGCTGGGCTCTATCATGGAAGAGGGGATTTGCATAACTACCTGACCATCTAGAAGGGAATAGGGGGGGGAAACCTGAGGGAGCTATCGGCTTAGAATCAGGGAATAGATCCAATCAGGTTCTAGGAAGGGCTGGGGTTGCTGGACCAGGGGAGGGTTGGAGACCGAGTTAAGGATAAGAACCAACTGCTCTACTGAGATGAAGGTGGGTAGAAGAGATGGGTCTGGAGGCTGAAGAGGGAGAAGTAAGGATTTACCTAAAGCGGGCCTGAGAAGACCAGCTAGGTGCTTTTGCAGAATTTCAAGCTGAGCCCCATCCTAAGCAGGAGAGGAGAGATCAGCAGGGCAAGGGCGACCTGGAATAGCTGAAGGCTGCAGAGACAAAGATGGGGACCCCTAGGTACAGGAGCTGAGATGCTGTCCAGAAGAGGCAGCCAGAGGGGTTGGCGAGAGGAGGGAACAAGGCAAAGGAGCAGGTGAAGAAGAAGCTGGAGCTCCTGACGACGGGTAGTGAAACCACTGCGTGGCTGCTGGATGGGAGCTGTGAAGAGGAGGGAAGTCTGAGGGTAGTAGAGGGAAGGGAGCTGCGAAGGATGCCGGTGAAACGGTCTGAGGGTGTAACATCCCGAAATTCCAAGGTTGTAATTAGTCTAATTAATTGTGCTTTTAGTTAATTAAGCTCGTTTATAAGCCAAATAGGTCCGATTAATCATTAGGATCGCGTGTGCGAAGTTGGGTTGAGATCCGAGCCCGTTTGGGTACAGTAGGGGTGTGTGTTGCTATTTCCGGAAAGTTCCGAGGGCTATTTAGTATTTTCCGCTTTTCGAGATTTGGCACCATCGGGTAGATTACCTAATTTCCCAGACTTTATCCTTCTGTTGCATCCCGATCCGGACCCTCGAACCCGACCCAAAACCTAGCCTGACCCGAACCCACCTTAACTTCCTTTATTAATTTCCCCAAAGTCAAACCTCATCCCACCCCACCTTTATCCCATGTGAGCACCACCTCACTCATCACCTCATTCCCATGTGTACCCCACCCCTTAACCCACGTGTAACACCCCCATCTCATCTCACATTTCCCATTCCCTCTTTTAGGTCACGATGGAGACCCCTTCCCCTCCATTCTCCATCCACACAGCAGCTCCCTTCCTCTCTTTCTCCCATCTCTCTCGTTCTCCCTCCCTCACTCTCCTCGCTGTCACCGTTGCCGGACGCCGCCAGCCACCACGATGACCGGCTAGCCCTCCTCCTCCTCTCTCTTCTCCACTTTCTCATCTCATCTCTCATCTAAGCTCTCTCCCTCACCTCACCTCACCGCCCACTATTCCGGAGCCACCTCCTCGTCGCCGCCGGCCACCACCATCTCCGGTGAACCCAGCCCACTCCATCTCTCTCTATTTCTCCATTTCCATCTCTCTATGTTTTTCCCCAATTTCCCCTTCACTGTTTCTCTTTCTTTCCCTGTTTTCTCCCTTCTTGCTGTCAACATGAATGAACCCATCCACCCATTTCATCCTCTTATTCTCTCTCATCTCTCTCTCACTCCTCCCTGCCAACGTGAATGGGCACCCATTTCACCATGTCATCATCTCTCTCTCAATTATCTCCCATACTTTCTCTCATTCGGCCTTCTTCATTCTTCTTGTCAATGGACCACCAAGACCCTCCATCACCACCAATTTAGTGGGCCACAGATCAAGTGGACCCCACATCCTCTCCACCTCAATTTCAGTTTCTCCCTTTCTCTTTTAACTTGCTGGAAATGGACTGCAAAGGCAGCTCCACCGCCTCCGATGTTGTCTATCATCTTCGCGTGGACCCCACAAGCTTCTCATCCCCAATTTGCAAGCCACCACTCCATTCCCTTCACTGCTTGGTAAGCTCCCCTTTCCTTAGGTTTGGTTTATGTGCTTTGGGTTGTAGTAGTGTGTTTAGTAGCTTAGAGCTTCCCATTGATTTATGTTTTAATTTAGTTTTATTTTGCTAATTATCCCTTAGGTTTGGTTTGTTGGGCTTTGAACTAAGATTTGTGGATTTGGGCAATTTCAACCAAAGGCAAGTTAATCTATATGTTTATGCTTTGATATGTTGTTTCTTCCTTGAAATGATGATTGAATATGTCTAGATAACCCAATGCTCTAATCTTGATAAACTTGGATTGAAAACATGATAATTTGGGTTAATTGTCTAATGAATTGATTGGAAATGAAATGGATAGATTGATAGGTTTATGGAACCTGAATTGATGTGGTTTTATCCTTGAAATGTTATGGAACATGTTCAGGGATTATGGGATAGGGATTGGACCATTTACACATCAGTTACAGAACTGGTGTTCTGTAACTGCAGTGTACTCGGTCGACCGGCCATGGGCTCTGTCGACCGGGCATGAAGGAGGTTGAACTTTCGGTCGACCGAACCGTCCTTGTGGGAGGTCGACCGATCAATGGCGGGGTCGACCTGGACAACTGCTGGGAACCTTTTGAAGGGTCCTTTTGACCTCTTTTTTCTATTGGACTTACATGGAACCTTGACTACCTTTTTGGACTCATTTGACTTGATACGAGGAATGTTATGGGCATGCATTTTCTCGTCGTTATTCCTGTTTTCTCGGTTTTTCAACTTATATCAATCTTGAACGGTACGGGACAACGGGATACCCTCTTTTATATCTATGCACGAAGATTGTTTGTTCGGGTATCGCGAACCTTATTCCTTTCGTTGACTGAATAGAGTTGTACGAGACTACGGTAATAACTATTGACCTAAGATTGGATTGTTTATCGCTCTCGATTCTAAATTGTACCATTTGGTACTTTCTACATGAAATGTTCATGTTCTATAGATTGCTTTACTTGTTTTGGTTTGGGATCACATGATGAACTTAGATGATGACCTAGGATCCCCTTGATGTCTTGTTTATCTTGTATATGATTGATAGAAGTGTTGAGATTAGGCGGCTTTGATCGTAAAAGCTTGATGAGGACTACTATGGTATTGATACTTGAATAAGCTTGCTTGATAGTCTTGATCTGATTGATGGAAAGTAGTCTCTCAATTGTTTATGAATCTTGTTCACGCAAGAAAGCCTAGTCTCCTCACTCCTACTTGTCTAGGACTCTTGTGTCAGGCATCACTCAGTTGTCAACGCCCAACACATGGTGGGGCACCACATGTGTGAGGACCTTGGTTTGAAAGTCTGCGCAGTACTACTTTTTATATTTTGATGGATTGTACACCATCGGATACATCTTGCATTATTGATCTTGTTTGGCCTTTAGTATCCATCTTGCTTGTTTACTTGTTTGCCGGGTTTTCATCCCGTGCCACTCTACCACAACTCTCATGTTGAGTATGGAGGGTCCTTGTTGAAACTATCCGTGGTGTATTAGCTTGTGTGATTTGCCTATTTGCTAGCTTGTTTATGACTCGTATACTATGCACTTCTTATGTCTGAAATGCATATGTTTCTATTGATCTTGTCTCTCGTCTACTCTGATTCGATATGCATATCTTGTTGTCATTTATATATACATTGCTTGCCATCCGTCGTGTTGACGATGCTACTCTTGGTGCATAGGTACTGAGTAGATTTATCTTTGGGTTAAGTGGAGGCGTTACTTCAGGTAGTTTAACCTGATGGTGAGTACGAGTTATGTGTTGACGGTATTGTCGTCGTGACCAGCACACGAGTGTCTTCATACTATGGTTAGTTTATATTTGTTCTCTTTTGCCTTAGGTTTTGATAGAAGCCATTAATTAATATACTTTTGTTATCTTTTGCTAAATTTAAATTATAGAAAAGAAAGATGTGCATACTCTGAAATGTTATATCGTACCATTTGTTAATCATGATGTCCCATTATGCTTATGGCTACCGAGGAAATATTTATACCTCACCGCGGACTTCGATCCTATGGGACACGATTGGAGCTAAGTGTTGTTAGCTATGTTGGAAAATTTTAATTAGCCCTAATCTCACGCATTAACCCCGGTTTCACTTTTGGGGGCGTGACAAAGTTGGTATCAGAGCGGGCACGTTTTTAGAAATAAAATCTACTAGAAACAAGAGGACGCGTGTGAGTAATTCGATTCGGTAGTTGGCATCTATACTAAGTATGTATGGATCCTATAGTATTGTTTGTTAGTCCAATAAGTGTTTAGTAATTTCTCTTATAGAAATGAATTTGGTGACCAAATTCCTCGTTAGTGGGGAGAGAATGTGATGTCTCATTACCCATTGTTTGTGGTTTCAGTACCACAGTTGTGCTAGCATTAGTGTTTCTTAGTTTTAGTTAGTTTCTTTCTGAGTGTTGTTCGAGGAGTTGCAACCGTCATGAGACTTTTCCAGTTTGCTGAAGAGGGTTTTGTAGCGGATCTTGTTGGAGTTAGAGTTGTTCTCGATGTTCAATTCCATGTCAGTGTTAGAGATTCAGAGTTTTCTCAGGTTAGCAAGCTTCAGTAGATGATTTGTTCAGGGTTTTCTCCAGGTGCAGATTCGTTGGCAGAATTGATCAGGTAAGTTATATTTTGTGTGGTTAGACAAGTGTGAGATTAGGTTTAAGGAAGAGATTGACTTCAGAGATTACCAACAGTGTTGAGATGTTTCTAGAGTTAGATTGAGATTCGTATAATTGCAAGTGACAGATGTTCAGTTTGTGGGACAGAGGAAGCCTACATACTATAGTTATTTCAGCTTTGAGATTAGTCGAGTTGATTCGAAGTGGGTGTGAAGGTTATGATATACCTATGATATCTGATTTCCCGGATGTCTTTCCGGAGGAGATACTGGATTTACCGCCAGTTAGAAAGATTGACTTCACTATCGAGCTTGTGTCAGGGATGACACTGATATCCAAGACCGTGTACCGCAAGGCTCCATCAGAGTTGAGGACATTGGAAGCACAGTTGCAAGATATGTTAGACAGAAGTTTTGTGAAACCAAGTGTATCACCATGAGGTGCACAGATTCTTTTGTGAAAAAGAAGGATAAGCAGTAGATCCAGCGTAAGTGGAAGCAGTGGTCAGTTGGGAAAGCCGAAGACAGTGCAAGAAATCAGAAGTTTCTCAGAATGGGCAGGATATTACAGATAATATGTGACCATGACTTGGAGATTGCAGCAGTTGTTTTACCTTTAGAGATGTGGATACACTAACTATATTGGGAGAAATTCGAACTCAGAACATAGAAACTTACAGTACCTGTTTTCGAAGGAAGATTTAAACTTGAGACAGCAGAGGCCGATGCATTGAGCAGAGATATCAGCTAGTGGGTGACTGATAGCATGTTATGATGTGCGTAAACATTTTGGGCAGAATCAAGGACAGTAAGAGGGATGACCTAGAGTTGATTAAGAGAACATTGTAAGCAGACCAAAGTTCAGACTCGTGGAGGGTGTATTGTTTTGTCAAGGCAGATTGTTTGTGTCAGATGTTAGTTATGTCAGACAGAGTTATGGAGTTGTGAGCAGATTGTGGGTCAGATTGCAAGCAGCTTGAGCACTATCTTGAGTTTCACCGCAGCTTGTCACCTTCAGACTTCAGAGGTCGAGTTTAGTTAGAGTAACCAAATCCTTTACCTTTGATAGATTTAGTCATTTGGAGGACCAAATGTTCTAAGGAGGGAAGGATGTAACATCCCGAAATTCCAAGGTTGTAATTAGTCTAATTAATTGTGCTTTTAGTTAATTAAGCTCGTTTATAAGCCAAATAGGTCCGATTAATCATTAGGATCGCGTGTGCGAAGTTGGGTTGAGATCCGAGCCCGTTTGGGTACAGTAGGGGTGTGTGTTGCTATTTCCGGAAAGTTCCGAGGGCTATTTAGTATTTTCCGCTTTTCGAGATTTTGGCACCATCGGGTAGATTACCTAATTTCCCAGACTTTATCCTTCTGTTGCATCCCGATCCGGACCCTCGAACCCGACCCAAAACCTAGCCTGACCCGAACCCACCTTAACTTCTTTTATTAATTTCCCCAAAGTCAAACCCCATCCCACCCCACCTTTATCCCATGTGAGCCCCACCTCACTCATCACCTCATTCCCATGTGTACCCCACCCCTTAACCCACGTGTAACACCCCCATCTCATCTCACTTTTCCCATTCCCTCTTTTAGGTCACGATGGAGACCCCTTCCCCTCCATTCTCCATCCACACAGCAGCTCCCTTCCTCTCTTTCTCTCATCTCTCTCGTTCTCCCTCCCTCACTCTCCTCGCTGTCACCGTTGCCGGACGCCGCCAGCCACCACGATGACCGGCCAGCCCTCCTCCTCCTCTCTCTTCTCCACTTTCTCATCTCATCTCTCATCTAAGCTCTCTCCCTCACCTCACCTCACCGCCCACTGTCCCGGAGCCACCTCCTCGTCGCCGCCGGCCACCACCATCTCCGGTGAACCCAGCCCACTCCATCTCTCTCTATTTCTCCATTTCCATCTCTCTCTGTTTTTCCCCAATTTCCCCTTCACTGTTTCTCTTTCTTTCCCTGTTTTCTCCCTTCTTGCTGTCAACATGAATGAACCCATCCACCCATTTCATCCTCTTATTCTCTCTCATCTCTCTCTCACTCCTCCCTGCCAACGTGAATGGGCACCCATTTCACCATGTCATCATCTCTCTCAATTATCTCCCATACTTTCTCTCATTCGGCCTTCTTCATTCTTCTTGTCAATGGACCACCAAGACCCTTCATCACCACTAATTTAGTGGGCCACCAATCAAGTGGACCCCACATCCTCTCCACCTCAATTTCAGTTTCTCCCTTTCTCTTTTAACTTGCTGGAAATGGACTGCAAAGGCAGCTCCACCGCCTCCGATGTTGGCTATCATCTTCGCGTGGACCCCACAAGCTTCTCATCCCCAATTTGCAAGCCACCACTCCATTCCCTTCACTGCTTGGTAAGCTCCCCTTTCCTTAGGTTTGGTTTATGTGCTTTGGGTTGTAGTAGTGTGTTTAGTAGCTTAGAGCTTCCCATTGATTTATGTTTTAATTTAGTTTTATTTTGCTAATTATCCCTTAGGTTTGGTTTGTTGGGCTTTGAACTAAGATTTGTGGATTTGGGCAATTTCAACCAAAGGCAAGTTAATCTATATGTTTATGCTTTGATATGTTGTTTCTTCCTTGAAATGATGATTGAATATGTCTAGATAACCCAATGCTCTAATCTTGATAAACTTGGATTGAAAACATGATAATTTGGGTTAATTGTCTAATGAATTGATTGGAAATGAAATGGATAGATTGATAGGTTTATGGAACCTGAATTGATGTGGTTTTATCCTTGAAATGTTATGGAACATGTTCAGGGATTATGGGATAGGGATTGGACAATTTACACATCAGTTACAGAACTGGTGTTCTGTAACTGTAGTGTACTCGGTCGACCGGCCATGGGCTCTGTCGACCGGGCATGAAGGAGGTTGACCTTTCGGTCGACCGAACCGTCCTTGTGGGAGGTCGACCGACCAATGGCGGGGTCGACCTGGATAAATGCTGGGAACCTTTTGAAGGGTCCTTTTGACCTCTTTTTCTATTGGACTTACATGGAACCTTGACTACCTTTTTGGACTCATTTGACTTGATACGAGGAATGTTATGGGCATGCATTTCTCGTCGTTATTCCTGTTTTCTCGGTTTTTCAACTTATATCAATCTTGAACGGTACGGGACAACGGGATACCCTCTTTTATATCTATGCACGAAGATTGTTTGTTCGGGTATCGCGAACCTTATTCCTTTCGTTGACTGAATAGAGTTGTACGAGACTACGGTAATAACTATTGACCTAAGATTGGATTGTTTATCGCTCTCGATTCTAACTTGTACCATTTGGTACTTTCTACATGAAATGTTCATGTTCTATAAATTGCTTTACTTGTTTTGGTTTGGGATCACATGATGAACTTAGATGATGACCTAGGATCCCCTTGATGTCTTGTTTATCTTGTATATGATTGATAGAAGTGTTGAGATTAGGCGGCTTTGATCGTAAAAGCTTGATGAGGACTACTATGGTATTGATACTTGAATAAGCTTGCTTGATAGTCTTGATCTGATTGATGGAAAGTAGTCTCTCAATTGTTTATGAATCTTGTTCACGCAAGAAAGCCTAGTCTCCTCACTCCTACTTGTCTAGGACTCCTGTGTCAGGCATCACTCAGTTGTCAACGCCCAACACATGGTGGGGCACCACATGTGTGAGGACCTTGGTTTGAAAGTCTGCGCAGTACTACTTTTTATATTTTGATGGATTGTACACCATCGGATACATCTTGCATTATTGATCTTGTTTGGCCTTTAGTATCCATCTTGCTTGTTTACTTGTTTGCCGGGTTTTCATCCCGTGCCACTCTACCACAACTCTCATGTTGAGTATGGAGGGTCCTTGTTGAAACTATCCGTGGTGTATTAGCTTGTGTGATTTGCCTATTTGCTAGCTTGTTTATGACTCGTATACTATGCACTTCTTATGTCTGAAATGCATATGTCTCTATTGATCTTGTCTCTCGTCTACTCTGATTCGATATGCATTTCTTGTTGTCATTTATATATACATTGCTTGCCATCCGTCGTGTTGACGATGCTACTCTTGGTGCATAGGTACTGAGTATATTTATCTTTGGGTTAAGTGGAGGCGTTGCTCCAGGTAGTTTAACCTGATGGTGAGTACGAGTTATGTGTTGACGGTATTGTCGTCGTGACCAGCACACGAGTGCCTTCATACTATGGTTAGTTTATATTTGTTCTCTTTTGGCTTAGGTTTTGATAGAAGCCATTAATTAATATACTTTTGTTATCTTTTGCTAAATTTAAATTATAGAAAAGAAAGATGTGCATACTCTGAAATGTTATATCGTACCATTTGTTTATCATGATGTCCCGTTATGCTTATGACTACCGAGGAAATATTTATACCTCACCGCGGACTTCGATCCTATGGGACACGATTGGGGCTAAGTGTTGTTATCTATGTTGGAAAATTTTAATTAGCCCTAATCTCACGCATTAACCCCAGTTTCACTTTTGGGGGCGTGACAGAGGGGGTTCAGCTACGAAGGAATTAGAAGGGATTTGGGGTGGAGAGGAAGAGGGGGGAAGAGAGCGGTTAGGGATTTCGGACATGGTTCCTCAGATGGAAAATTCCAGATTCGTAAATCCAATAGCTCTAACGTAACTTTTCATCATGATTGAACAGAGCAATAACTAGGTCACTTAAGACCAATATATTCTAGTTAAAATGCTGACTCTAACAACTGAAATATTGAAGTAAAGTTTTTGCTCACCAATTGACCATATTTTCTTTCTTACTCTAAATTCTCATCGGTATTTCTGGAAACAAGTTTTATGTGCACCCCTAAATATATTTTGTGACTTTACATGGAATCTCTACAGACATTAAGTGTTAGATCGCAATCCATGAACGCTAAAGAGTAAAGGAAGCAAATAAGCAAACTGTACCACCTAGAACATAACTCTGTTGGCATGACTTTCCTTTCAAAGCAATTGCTCCATTCGGCCATGGCATCTTAAATATATCCAGTGGAGTTTGATACTGACAAGAAAGGAGACTCCATAGCTACAAACAAAGAATGCAGCTAAAATAACACATAAAGAAAAAAAAATCAGAACAAAAGTAGCAAATTCAGTAAAAAGAAAAGAGAAGATTAACCATGTGCAAGCATTAGCCAAGAACAACAATTTCAAAAAAAAAAAAAGAGAGATAGAAAAAAAAGAACAACAGTAGTCGAAGATGAATATATCACTACAACAATTTTCACTTTTGCCAGCACTAAAGGTCACTAAAACGCCGGGAAAAACCTTTCCCCGCAATTTCTCTTGCGCCGGCAATTCGCCGGGAAAACTACGCCAGTGATAGCTTTCCCCGGCGAAATAAGGTAGCGTTGGGAATCATTGGGAAAAGAGGTTTATTTTTTCAATAATATAATTTTAAAAACTTTTTCCGGCTTTTTTATGCGCCGGCAAAGCGTTACCGCCGTTATTTCTCGCCAGGAAAAGGGTTATTTTTCAATAATAAAATTTTTAAAAACTTTTGCCGGCATTTTTTTGTGCCGGCAAAGCATTACCAGCGTTATTTTTCGCCAGGAAAAGGGTTTCTTTCACTGGGAAAAGGGTTCTTTTTTCAATAATAAAATTTTAAAAAACTTTTTACGCTGGCAAAACTTTTATATTTTACGTAAATTATTTTTTCAAATTTTTTTGCCAGCGCCACATTAATATAATTTTTTTAAAATGTTTTCCCGGCACTTTTTTTGCGCCGGCAAAACATTTATATTTTATTCAAGATTTTTTAATTTTTTAATTTTTTTCGTGTATATACATCATTACATCATTACACTGAAGGTGTCCAGTTCGAAAAGATTAATCTAATTAATAAAAATTGATCAACAGAAAAATATGCAATAATTGAAATGCGCTGCTGAGTGGAGGCTGGGACTACAAAATCTTACAAATCTGAAGATCTCAAAACGGAAGAACTAGCACCTTTCAGTTCATGGGCTTTCAAACTTCACTCACTAGTGTCCCATACAGGGGCGGACCCATGTAGTCAACATATGGGGCGGCCGCCCCGGGTGAAATTTAGGATTTCTCAAAAATATGAAATGGGCCCTAGCCCACGGGTGGACCCACGTTGTCACTATATGGGCGGTTGCCCCAGGTGAAATTTAGAAATTCTTAAAAACATGTAATGGGCCCTGGCCCATGCCCTACTTATCTCAAAAGTACCGCCCCACGCCCAAAAACACTCTTTCTGCCGGTAATCCTTATTGGCCAAATTCATCCATTGTGTTTGAACTGCTACCATTTTCTTATAACCATTCATTAGTTGGCCAAATATTGATTAGTGCATGTTTCTGGATATTCTCATCTGAAATGGGCCTTGTTCCTCATACCTAAAGCCAAGCCCATTGGTGTTGGAAGTGGAACACCAAGACATGGACCAATTATTGTCATCATTCATCATCATCACCATAAAGGGCCACATGTATACAGTAATGTTTCCATTTGATCACATCCCTTTGCATTTCTTGATCGTGTGACCGTATAATGCCACCATGGAATCAGTAATCCTACTCCAAGAAAACAAGAGTTTATTTTCTTGTTGTAAACAAAAGTAGATAGCGACAAAATTATAAGATTGAGCTAAACTACTTATTTCTTCTTCTTTTGAAATTTTTTTCTTGGACTATAATATGATGTTTATGATTATGGTGACAATATTCTTTTATAAGTAAAAGTGCTCTCATTTGGATTTATATGATAGAAAAACCATCAGGAGCTTAAGGAAAAGATAAGCAGGTACTAATTTTCATATGATAATAATTATTACTCCTTTGGAGTTTTTTTAGAGTTTCTTTATTATCGTTGTATGTTTGATTTAGAAGCTTATTTATGAATTAGGTGTTAGTAGTAGGATTCCTTACAAAAAGAAAAAAAAATGTTGATAATCATGTCCTTTAACCTATGTTGGAAAAATTGCCTGCCCCACCTAAATGAAAATCTTGGGTCCGCCACTGGTCCCATACTCCCTTTCACTATGAGAGAACTCAGTATCAAGTTTCCTTCAAATAAGGTATTTAATGTCAATAGGCTTTAGAACTTTTTAGCCCTTTCTATATCCTTCAGAACAATAAAAATATCAGAATAAGAGAATGACAACAATTTCATGCTTGATTCTGTTCAAACAGAAACACAAATTCAAATTGATTAAGTTTCCCTCCACAAATTCAAGGGTATGAAAAAACATGTGCAAATTGATAAAACTCACAAACTACTTAAAAAAAAGCTCAAGAAGTTTCTTCAAAGTGTCAAATATGCTCGTAAAGGGATTAAACTCAACAGATGCCTTCATTCTAGGCTAGGAAATTGGTTTGTAAAGGCCTCTTTCATTCCAGACATAGACATCATTGCAGCAAGCCGACTAGAAGACAACACCTCACAGTCGTATGGAGTGTCTTTGATCTTACCAGGATCATACCCAAAATTCGCCAAGTACGATTTATATTTCTCTACAAACTGGGGCCCTGGATTTGGCGTTCTTGAGTAAATCTGAAAAACCAAACTACTTGTTATCATCAATATCTAAATATTAAAAGAGGGACATGAAATCACATTTTGGCATGTGACTGAAATGACGAAAGCCATATGTAAAACAGTACATTAAAGACCTAAAATGCAATGGAATTGTTAAAGTAGTGCAGCAAATTAAGATATTGCTTGATGTGTAATCACTACAGAAAGCAGACACTGTCCCCATTAATGGAAGCTTTGTAAGATTCAAGAGCTGGCTTGTAGGCTAAACATTTCCTTTTCTCATGCATGTCCAGAAGAAAAACAACTATGGATGTGAAAATATCTCTTTCTATTGAGAACATGTGTACCCTCTTATCTGAGTGAATCCTATGCTGCCTCTAGTACCACACTGATGGTAGAAAATATATGTTTTCTCATGGGTTTGGATTCTAATCAGTGTAGTTGGTATTGTTATAATTTAGGAAAGCAGAGTTGTTTTGGGTTTTCAATATTATAAATAAGAATGTAAAGGGATGACCTAGGCAGTCTTGGAATATTTTATCAAAATTAATTAAAGTTGCATGTGTTCACTTTTATCTATTTTCCTTGGTTTGAGTATCTCCAATTGGGATTACTGCTCTCTCTCTCTCTCTCTCTCTCTCTCTCTCTCTCTACATAAAACCCTTGTACAAAAAAATTGCTCTATAAGTAGTTGGAGCAAGGAGGGGGGGGAGAAATGAGGAATACTAGTGAACTGGAATAAAGTTTAATGATTTATTAACAAAGTGGAAAAGTAGAACCCATAGATTTGACCTTAAACAGGAGGAATAAGACTTTGATAGTGATGATAATGACTATACCTGAGCTGTATGGAGAAAATATTTTATGGAAGTTAGTAGTAATTGGAAAGACAAATAATATTAAAATCTCAATGGAATAACAGCATATTCCAAAAGAAATTAATGAAACACATAAAAATCATTGAACATCTTAAGGCAAAGATATCAAATACCTTTCAGCATCTTGAAGATCAAACTTCTTTGATCTCACCAGTTCACTTTTATTTGCAGCAATAGCCATCATTATAGGCTTGGATGCCATTTGTTGGAGTTCTTTCACCCAATTTCTAACTCGAGTGAAGCTATCGCTATCCATGATGTCATACACCAATAGGGTTGCTGTACTCACAAAGATATACATAATGAGTAAGGTCTACCAATATTGATACAGTCAGAACAAATGGATATAAAACTATTTGGACATAGAATTTATAAATTCCACCATAACCCCAAAAGCAGCTAACATGTAAACGAATACAGACCATTGGCATCACCATAATATATGGGGCCCAAAGCATGAAATCTTTCCTGACCAGCTGTATCCTGCCACAAAGTAAACTAGAGAATTATGTTATAACTTACATGCCATCTACTTACCATTATTTATGCAGGGTAAGACTTTGCAGTTGCACAGGCCTTTGAACATGATAGCTTTCTCTTTGAATCCTAAGTTTCATTATGACAATAATTAATAAAAGTAGAATTAAAGTTAATACAGTTCTGTGATTGCTTCGGAAGAACACTTGTATGTTGTTGAGATCAGGTCAAAATTGATTAACAGCTTGACTTATCCCAAGATTCAGACAGCATCACCATCTCCTTCTCCATTCTTTTCTTCCCCTTCTCTTCCTCCTCCTCTCTTACTCTCCCTCACAACCACCCACTGCACTGCCATCACCACCCGGCTTGCATAGCCACTGCACCACCTCCCCTGCACACACCCTGCACCACCTGCACCCACCCTGCACCAACTGTGAGATTGCAATTTCACTCAAAATATTCATACTTAATTTATATACTGCTTTCGCCCCTTGTGAGATGGCAATTTCACTCTCCCTTTATAGAATTAACCCCTAAGATGGGAAACCTACTTACATCATTTTCATTAAGTTCATCATACAACTTCAACTTCGGAGATAGAATTATAATGGTGAGGAAATGATGCATCTTCTGGAGTTACCTGCTTATATTTCTTGTAGATTTGCTTGGTGAATATGTTTTTGGATTCATCATTAATCGACATGGCATTGCACATCTCAGCCCGATACTCATTATAATGAGGCTCCCATTTCTTCAAAGAAGTAGCTGGAACTTCTTCACTAAAGCAAGGCAGCTGAGATATCTCTACATGCCAAAAAATTTTAACATCAGGAACAAGTCAACAACAAAGTTGGGTAGAAGGCACACATGGTGTAATAATGAAATTAATAAATCCTCACCCTCTGATGACGAATCTTTCAATTTAGATGAATTCACCGTATCATAGATTAATCCAAGGATAGACTTTGAAACATATGAATTATGCCTCTCCAAAAAATGTGGGAACTTCACTGCTTTTAAATCATCTCCCTACCACATCCCCTTGCACAGCCTCCCCTGCGCATCTCCATCTCCCCTCCTTTTTCCCCTGTGCATCACCGCTGCACATCCACTGCCGCCACCTTCACCTCCTCATTCTTCCTTTCTCTTTCTTTTCCTTTCTTTTCTACTCTTCTCCTCCCTGCCACAGCCCCTGCACGTTGCCAACTCCTTCTTCCTCCACTACATCCTCCCGGCACGCAGCACCCCCTTGAACCCAATTCCAATTCTTTCCTTCCTTTTCTTCTCTTCCTCTTCTTCGTCACCCCTTTTTCCTCCACCTGCACACCTTGTGCACATCCTTTCATCCATTTCTTTTTCGAAACCATCAAGAAATGAAACAAGAATCATTCCACTTCATATTAATATTCAAATATCCTTACAATATTAAAAGCACTTTACCATTACCATTGCAAAATAAAAATTCATGCTAAATTTCTACTATGTACCAACATTCAAATGTCAATGAAAATTTAAATATTTAAACATTCTTACAACATTAAAAGCACTTTACCATTACCATTACAAAATAAAAATCCATGCTAACATTCTACTCTGTACCAACATTCAAATGCCAATGAAAATTTACATCTTCATATATGATCATCTCATTGTTGCACCATTCCAACCCCTGCAACATTTTTTAAAAAAACTCCATGCATCCCATTTTAACATATAGCAATCTGCTACTCTGCATCCATTTTTCCTTCATGTTGGCTGCATCTTTTCTGCATGGAATCTTTCAACAAAAAATTTTCTTCAATTTTCATTCAATCCTGCATAAAAAAAAAGAGAAAGATTAAGATATGATTAAGAAATGAAAGGCACACGATTTAAACGATTGAATCTGAACATACAAAAAAATGAACATTTGAATTGAAATTTACACAAAAAAAAATCTGAACATATGAAATTAAATTTCCACAAATTTCATCTAAACATATGACATCAAAACATAAAATTCATATACATCAAAAATTCAATTTCCACAAATTCTTTCGTATGACATTAAAGCACTCATAAGCTAGATATGTATATCCCAGGACCATCCTGCAAAAAGAAATTCACCCCAACCAAATAGAAATTCACACAATGGGGATAATAACAAGCCAAGTGAACCATTTCAGTAAGTAGCAATGTGACATACACAAGCCCTCTAGTGAGGAATGATCACATCATTTCTGATACCTAAGATGCAAAATAGAAAACACAATTTCATAAGTTACTTGAGGGCAGAAAGTAATAATTAGTTAACGAAAAAAAGCAAAAAAGAAGAGGATTGAATTAACCCTCAAAAGTTCAACCAACGAGATTTTGTTCTAACTAGAACTGGGAAATCTGAGATTAATGTAACCTTCTTTCAATTGGTAGGAAACTCTCACCCTGACTTCCCTTGATTCAGATTTTGATCTGGAACAAGATAAAAAGGTTCATCAATGTGATGCCTAGAGGCAGTCATATATAAAAAATTGTGCTGTTATAGACAAGGAGCTAGAGAAAAATTGCAGGCTGGATAGCTTCCAGAGTGGTACTACTGCACTAACAGTGGTCAAACAGGTAATAAGAGTTTTGATTCCAACCTTCTATTTCTCAGTAATTTGTGTAAAGTGTTGGAGTAGCAATTTGGATTAGTAATTCTTATTCCTTTCATAGGCAATTGAATTTAAAGAATTATTTTATTTGGGAATCTTCGTGGACTTTTGCATCATGTTGCATCTTGTTTAAGAGAGAAATATGCTTGGGAAAGGGTAGTGGCAATATAATAGTCTTATTCATCTGGTGAATTTTTAATTAGAAATAGGTAATGTTGCTAAGTATTTAATTACAGTGGATTTTGTTCATCTGGCTTCTGTTTTTCTTCTTTTTTTATTTCTTAGTGTAGGAGTGAGTAGATGTTAATGTCATATTTTTCTGATGCAAGCATTCATTGTAAGTAGAGATCTTGCATAGGTGAAAACTGAGGCCTGTAAAACTTAAACTATACCAGGTTTCCTTATTGGTGCAGCATTATAAAGTGGGTGCATTGTGGTGACTAGAATTTTCTTATTCCTTTCAGCACTTAAATGGATGATTCTCAGGGGTGTAGACTATTTCAAAGTGTGAAATATTGGGATTAAGGTTAGATTTCTTATAATAGAAGATATCGGTGCATTCATTTGGTGATAATCTTGGGATGGAATGTGACGGGCAATCCTAGTATCTGGATATAGCACAGTCCACTGAATGTAAGGAGATAACTTGATATCTTGTTCACTCACCCAGACCTGACAGATTTTCCAGAGATGGGTACCTCTCTCCAGGTATAGTGATTGTAAGTGCAAAAAATATAACTCACAAGATTAGGGGGTGCCTGGTAGGACTTATCCAAAGAACTGATGAAGATTAGCTGCCTTAGAGCCTGAAAGGAGAGAAACAAACAATCAAAGGACCCTGGCCTGGGCGGCGCAAGGTTCTCCGATGGCTAAGTTAGTGTGTGAACTAAACGGAGATCGAAGGAGAAGGGAGACAGAGTAACGGCTTAAGAGGGGATGTGTATGCCTACCTTTATCTTGGAACTTCCTCATATTTATAGAGGATTTTACCTGATATCTTGGAGTGGGCCCTTAGATTTGATAGGAATGATCTCATTAGCCCACAAAGTAATAAATGAGGATCCATCATAGCCCACAATGCATTTATTGCTAGTCCGATCAGCCCACATCGCATTAAATGCATGTCATGTTGGGCCTGATCCTATCCCAAGCCATTGGCGGTTGAGGTCCCATCGGGTCCATCCTCGGGCTCTGCCATGATCTGGCTACAGCCGCTGGATGCCGCCTTGTCAGTGATCTGGTGAAGATTGTGGACGGCTGGGATGGCCCATCTGTCTCATTTGCGCATGCCCGTACTCAGCCACATGTCTGATGATGCAGCAGAGGTAAGGAAGCGATCACAGTACTTCTCGACTCGCAACCTGACTCCCTTGGCCGGGGTCAGGTGCGTAGCCGAGGTCAGAGTGCGTGGCCGAGCCAAATCTTGTCTCGGCCAACGCTCTGACTCCATCGCCGAGGTGCACTTGGACGACACGTGGGCGTGCTTAGCCGGCATCTTATCGCCGAGGTTAACGTAATCTAGGTACCTTAAAAATCACCCCACACAGTGATCATATATTTTTACATAATAATGCTTCACATTATACATAACCATGAGAGAGAGAGAGAATAAAAGAAAAAAATCTATTGCGAAGAGTTATAAATTATAATACACTTCCAAAATACATTGGGATTCTTGAATCTTGACATGCAAACTCTTCTAAACGCAACCCCAAAGCTTATGACGGAATTTAATTAAAGCAAATTCATATAAAAAAAACATTTCATTGAAAAAGTTGGATGGCACTTACCTCATGCTTGCAAAGATTTTAGCTTCTCCAACATCCAGATAAATTGAATTCAACTCCATATGCAATGTAACAACTTATCAAGAAAAACAAAGACACAAAGTAAAGCGCACGATCGAAATGATAAAAATGTTTGAAATAGAGCTGATCCAACTGTAAACTTCATCATATATATAGTGAGATTAATATACTTAAATGGTCGTATGAGAAGGAAAAAATAACATCTTCACCCATCCTCATCTCCAATACACATCCAAAGAAATCACCATTAACCACATCGATTTAAAAAATTAAAGCTATTAACAAATTTAAAAAACAAGCAAACTTAATCACTGATTTGAACCATCATATTCAAATCATTCGGCAAGGAAGACTTTGCATGTTTTTCTTCATACAAATGTTGATGCATGTTTTTCTTCATACAAATGTTGATGAATGCTAAACTAACTGAGCTGCTATTGCTTAAAAGGTGTAATTCAGATAACAGAGCTGCTATTTATTTCTTTCTTTCTATCAGTCATTCGATCTTCTCTTTCATTAGTCAAGTTTTGTTTTGGTATAGTTGGTAAGAAATGATTAATGCAGGAGATGGTATTTGATTACACTTGGATATGAATATATGCTGCTTTACATGAGTTTAACACCCATTAATTCTCACCCACAAAAAGTCCCTTTAATCAATCATAAGGAGAAGGAAAAGCTCCTTTAATTATAGGATCATAATAGAAGAAACTGAAAAGGGAAGCCAAACCAGTGACAGATCATTGCTGAGCCACCTTTGACTTTAGCCTCACCCAACTGAGCCTGTTCCCTCACATTGAAATATCACTCTTTGTACCACTGCACCAATCTAGAAAAAAAGGATATAGAAACAGAAATATTGAATGGACTTAATTGACCCAATCATCCAAATTAGCTGAAAATTGATATTAATGAGAAAAAGGGCTTCAGAGACTATCAGCTTTTTAATATGTTTGTCCTCCACAAATTTAATGAGAAAAAGAAAAACACCAACAAAAAAAAAAGAGTACCATAAATGGCAGAGAAGAGAGAGATTGAGGAGATTTTTCTTGCCTTCACAAATGAACAGGGAGATTCTCCAAAGCAAAAGCACCATTATGTTAAACAACAACCAACAATCAAGAGCTAAAACACCCATCATTCCAAAACTCCAAAATCAATAATACAAACAAATAAAACACTATCTTCATTCTTCCATTAAAAAAAAAGAAAAAAACAAGAAAGAAGAAGAAGAAGAAATCATGCTCATCAATCCATAAAACAAACAAATAACAACAAACATTACAAATCAACCAACTCACATGCAATGCCCACAAAGTAAGAAGAACACATAAATCCGAACACCCAGAAAATGGAATTAAAGAGAAAAAATATGCTTAAAATTTTCAAAAAGTTCATACCCTTTGGCTTCTTGGTCAGGTAGAAACAAGCAGCAGTTGCACCAATAGCAGCAACAGCAACAATAACACTCAAAATCTCAATTGATGCTGGTTTCAAAATTCAGGCCTAAGTAATTATAAGACCCAAACTTGTACATGTCCAATCAAAATGTCACTTCCAATCAAAACGTCACTTCTATCAAAATGTGGATTCATTTTTTAAAAATTGATAGTTTGAAGATCATCAAACTTCCTCAAATATGTGGATTCATTTTTTTACAATGAAAAATCATCCTATGGACTCTTTACAGATTGCATGCTCTAGTTAAGCATGACTCAGCTTCTCTGGCCAAGAAGCCCCTTCCCTTCCTTGGGGAAATCCCAGGTGCAGACAAACAGCCCCAAGAGAACAGCTCAGTTCCTATGAAGACAAGATGCTCTACTCTAGGTTATAAAAATGTTTACATTAATCAGCAGTTCGCTAGCTATGGCTGTATCAATCGACTCTGATACAACTGATGTGGCAGGAAGGGAAGAAGATAAGCCTCAAAATTAATGTCCAAGCCAAAGCTTAAGTTCTCATATGTTCAATTGAGTCATTGCTCATCACCTTAGTAGCACGAAGTGGGAGCGGGAGCGAGGGCGGGGGAGCGGATGATCACAGAAGTATGGGAGCGCCGTCGGGAGCGTTTAGGAAAAATTATGAGTATTTTTATGTTTTTTTTAATATAGTTAAATGTCAAACAGAAAATATCATTCTACCACTTAAATTGCAAAAGATAAAAATTTTTATAATTTTTATATGTGATTCTAGCTGTTCTCTGTATCTTAATTGCACGAAGGGGGGCAGGAGCGGTATCGGTGCTGGTGGATTATAGGAGCTCCTCTTTCGGGACGTGAAACGTTTAGGAATAATGCATAAAAATATTTAATACATGTAAACATTATTATGCGTCATTCATATCAATTGCAAAGATTGTCATAGTGACTAAGTAATATTATGGTTATATTAAGTAATTGAGCAAATTTAAGTTGATATTTTTCGGTGCTGGTGGATTATAGGAGCTCCTCTTTCGGGACGTGAAACGTTTAGGAATAATGCATAAAAATATTTAATACATGTAAACATTATTATGCGTCATTCATATCAATTGCAAAGATTGTCATAGTGACTAAGTAATATTATGGTTATATTAAGTAATTGAGCAAATTTAAGTTGATGTTTTTCTAATGTCTTATCATTACTTAATTTTTTCTCTTACTTGGTATCTTCTATATTTGTTTCTTTTGGGATTTATATGCCTAAGAGTTTTTATCTTAGTTGGGAGTGGGTTCCTTTCTCAATGGGAGCGAGGTTCCGAGGTGGGAGCGCCACCCATATAGGAGTTTCCTGCAACTAAGCTCGTCACCAATGGAATTCGACCCCAATTTAAGGAATCAACAAAAACCGAAGCAATCAATGTATTAAATCAATGGGATTACAATTTACAACTTTACATGCTATAGATTGTCACCTCTTACCAGCTAATGCCATTGATGATGATTTGAAAATTGGGAGTTTCGTCCCCCCCACATTCAGACATGACCTAAGGAACACTACAAGAAAATAGGGATTCTGTGACAAGCATTCTTGTCACTGTACATTCAATAGTCATCACGGGCGAGTTTTAGTGACCAACCTAGTGACGACTGATACTCGTCGCATATGTAGGTGTCGCTGAAGATCTATGTGACTACAAAATGTCCTTGTCACTGATGATTCCTTTACAGTGACGAGTTTACTCATCACTAAACGTTATTGTCTGTGACGACAAGGTCGTCATTAAATATATTAGTATGTGTGACGACCATTTGTTGTCACTACCCAGTTTATGTTATGATAATACTCATCACTATATAGTCTACCATAAATGGTAATTTTAAAAATTGGTGTGTATTCAGTCACAACTAAGATTGTCACTGAACGATTATAGGGACAAGTTTTATTTGTTTTTAGTGACGAGTTTACTCGTCACTAAACGTTATTTGTCTGTGATGACATAGGTTGTCATTAAATATATTATTATGTGTGACGACCATTTGTTGTCACTACCCAGTTTATGTTACGATAATACTCATCACTATATAGTCTACCGTAAATGATAATTTTAAAAATTGGTGTGTATTCAGTGACAACTAACATTGTCACTGAACGATTACAAGGACAAGTTTTATTTGTTGTTACTGCAACCCTTCAAGTGACTACATGTGTTGTCACAGAATCATGATTCGTGATCAAATGACTAATTACAGTGACAATGAAATGATCTGATTGTTGTCACTGCTTTACAAGCTTTATTAAAAAAATATATTATACATGCATATATATATATGTATATATATAGCTCTTAATAATTAATTACCTGCTTCATATGTAATTAATTCATCTAGATACAAAAAATACAAATCAAGAAATTAAGAACAAAAAACTTGCTAAATATTATATTTTCCACCAACAACATTAATAACAAAAAGTTTATCCATCATTTCATACAAAATCCATCATATGAGTTGATCTAGCTATATAGCTAGAAAGTTAATTATCCAAAAATTGATACATAACAGTTGCGTTCTTAATTATCCAAGGCATAACAAAATGGCATCCTCATTAGTGAGAGCATCCATGCATCTTTGAGAAACAAGCATCATCATCATTCCTTGAAGTAATAAGATATCGTCCTGCAAAAGATTTGACATCCTTATTAGTGAGAGCAGAGGACCATATATATATAATACCAAATCTTCTATGACTACTAACACAATTTGAAGAAGAGAGAAAGGAAAAGCATGACAAAAAAAAAACACATATCAACTACCATCAGCAAATATAGTACATTGCAAAACCACATAATCAAAACCATTCAAAAAACCTTTGACACCCAAAGATTTCCATTTATCAGGTCATGATACAATTTGGTCTCCAGAATCTATCCTTCTTATTCATAACTAGCAAGAAACCCGCGCTCCATTGCAGATTTTTGGTTTATTTTGGCGCCATCGAAAAGACATAATCAGAAAAGAAATGATTCAGAATAGAAAAGACGACATAATCAACTCAAGAGAATAGAACAGAAGACATAATTGAAAAGAAATGATTCAGAATATTCTTTACACTCTTCCTTTTTGTGGGAAAAGAGACATGAGATTGATAAACACAAAGCAGTCTCATATAGATTCTAAACATCAATATTTTGAGAAGTTATTCCCACAATATATAATAGCAAATAGAGTCAAAAGAGTCAGAAAGAGAAAGCAGTTTCATGAATGAATATGTATCATCATAAATGACATAAGCAATGCGCATTATTATACGTATTTGAAGCTGTAAGCATACACGTCTATTTATGATCAATTGAAAAGGAATCCACTAACCTCATTCAATAAAAACAAGGTTCCAATGCTACAATGATCAAACTTCCATCCCCAGTCCCCGCACCTATCCAAAAGAGGGAGAAGATGATTACACAATCTTCAAATATTCCATGGGACTTGTTAGAATATTATGCTGACAGAGCCAATTCTGCCCAAATGGCAGAATGGTGTCTCGCTATAGCGAGACACAAGCTCGCTATAGCGAGCTTGGACGGGAATGCCCAGTCCGAATGGAACTCTTTTAAAGAGTTTGATGCTAAGTGCTATTCTGATTGGAGTTTATTTAGAATACTCAAGCACGAACTTAGGCCTATTTATTGGGTGTTTCTCTCAACCCAAAGAAGACACACAAGAAGTTAATTCTCTCTTGATCTGAGCAGAGATATCCTAAGAGAGATTTCCTTATTTCTCTAGAGCCATTGAGAGATTGTTCTGAAGGACTGCTCTAGAAGGTTTTGTTGCTTCTACTCTCTTGTAGAAGATTGATCATCTTGGTGGACAAGGTGCGAGGAGATCAAGTAAGGAGAACGGTGCGCGGTGGAAGTCGTGTTAGTGGATTCTGTGCAAGAACAACTACAGTCCTAAGGTCGAGGTACAGACTGAGGTACAGGATCTTGTGAGTATATCTTGTAAACTGTTCGTGAACTCTTGATTTCTGGTTCGTGGTTTTTCTCCCGGAAAGGGTTTCCACGATAAAATTTGTGTCTGCCTTCTTGTGGTGTGTGATTGGTAGATTTATTTGCTAGTTCTATCTGATTGGTTTATTTCCGCTGCATTGATTGGTTAAATTAGAACTAGTAATTCATTCTAGTGGGTCCTAAAAAACCTTCAATTGGTATCAGAGCGGGTTACACTATTTTATTGTGTTGATCCATAATTGCTAGAATGGATATCTACCGTGAAGGCACTTCAACCAATAAGCCTCATATGTTGGATGGTAACAATTATGCTTATTGGAAAGCCAGGATGGTTGCCTTCTTGAAAGCCACAGATCTGAAAGTTTGGAAATCTGTTGAGAATGGCTATTTCTTGCCCACTATTACTGCTGATGGGGTAACTAATCCCAAACCTGAAGATAAGTGGACTAAGGAAGAAGAGTTGGCTGCCACTTGTAACTCTAGGGCTTTGAATGCTATTTATAATGGAGTTAATATATCTGAGTTTCATAGAATTTCTACATGCACTACTGCAAAAGAAGCTTGGAATATTCTACAGACTGTACATGAAGGGACTGACACTGTCAAACAGTCGAAACTTCAGAAATTGTATACAGCTTTCGAAACCATAAAGATGGAAGATGATGAAACTTTTGATGATTTCAATTTGAAGCTGAATGCTGAATGATACGTTTACTTTGGGAGAACCAATTCCTGAAAACATAATTGTTAAAAAGATTTTGAGGTCTCTCCCAGAAAGGTTTGACAGAAAGGTTATGGCCATAGAGGAAAATAAAAATTTGAATACGCTCAAAGTTGATGAGTTGGTTGGCAACCTACAAACTTTTGAAGCAAACCTTAGGTCTAATGGGAATACAGAATCTCAAGGTATTGCTTTGAAAGCGTTCAAGGAATCATTCAAAAAAGCGTCCAATGAATCATATAAGAAAGCTGCAAGTGATTCAGATTCCGATTCAGAGGAAATTGATCCCCAAGTTGTTGTACAATTCATGAAGCAATTTAAGCTTTTTATGAAGGGACAGAAAACCAATGTGAAGATCCCTAAAAATTCTGGAAAGAAGAAATCTTTTAAAGGGATTCAATGTTATGAGTGTCAAGGCTATGGACACATTGCTAATGATTGCGGAAACAAAAAATCTCAAAAGAAAGCTTTGAATACTACTTGGGAAGATGACACTTTTGATGAGAATGATGAAAATCCTGAGTCTGACACTGGCAAGGGGAAGTTTATTGCTTTTATGGCAACTTGTAGTTCTGTTGCTTCCCGTGTTTCTTTTGAAGCTGAGACCGATCAAGATACTGAGTCAGAGGAGGAACCAGATTGGAAAGCTGAATATGAAACACTTTTCAAGAAAACCATGAAGATGGTTAAAGTGAATGAAAAAGTTGCTATTAATTGGCAAATATCTGAAGAGCAGAATTTCTCCTTGAAAACCGAACTTGCAGAAGCGCTTGCACAAGCATAAAAATTGGAGGATGAAAATAACAAGTTGGCTGACAGATTGACTGCAGAATCACAAAAGTATGACTTACTTGATTCTGATATGAAGACTTTGAAAGCAGAGAATTCTGATCTGAATGGAAGACTCAAGATGGTTTTATCTGAGTTAGACACTGCAAAAGCTTCATTGAACAAGATGAATATCGGGTCTAAAAAATTAGATGACATCTTGTGCAGTCAAAAGGCAAACACTGACAAGCATGGCATTGGCTACGCTAACGGAGCATCCACCTCAAATGTCAAAAGTAATAATTGTTTTGTTAAAAAATCAGTTATTACTAATCCTGTTGTTAGTGTTGCAACGAAAGCTCCAAAGAAGCAGAATGTGTCACGTCCTGAACGAATCCCCACTTGTCATCATTGTGGAATTAAATGACACATTCGACCCCATTGCAACAAGCTGCGAAGTTTACCGAATCAAAAGCAATGGAAAACACAGAAGACTGAGCTGAAAAAGACGAATACCAAAGCTGTCTGGGTCAAGAAAGAAGACCTCTCTTCTGTATTGGTACACACTTTGCTGAAATATTTAAATTTACAAGTGTGTGTGCCTAAGCTTCATTACCCCTGATCCGCAAGATCAAGCCCCCACCCGAGTGCTGATACGAAGATCATATTGAGGGGGAGCTACTGCATCCAAGTTGACAGAAGCTGCCTGATAATATTTGTTTGTCAATTATAGACAAAAATAGGGGGAGAAGAATGGAGCTAGGGGGAGCTTTACAAGCTAAGGCAATTCAAGATCTGGAAGTTCACGCAAAAAAGATCTACAGTGCTGATTTTTTTTTATTTTGAAATTCAATGTATTTTGGGTTTTACTTTTTGGTAGATCGAATTGTATTTTTTCTAGGGATTTTGTCCAAGAATTGCCAAAAGGGGGAGATTGTTAGAATATTATGCTGACAGAGCCAATTCTACCCAAATGGCAGAATGGTGTCTCGCTATAGCGAGACACAAGCTCGCTATAGTGAGCTTGGACGGGAATGCCCAATCCGAACGGAACTCTTTTAAAGAGTTTGATGCTAAGTGCTATTCTGATTGGAGTTTATTTAGAATACTCAAGCACGAACTTAGGCCTATTTATTGGGTGTTTCTCTCAACCCAAAGAAGACACACAAGAAGTTAATTCTCTCTTGATCTGAGCAGAGATATCCTAAGAGAGATTTCCTTGTTTCTCTAGAGCCATTGAGAGATTATTCTGAAGGACTGCTCTAGAAGGTTTTGTTGCTTCTACTCTCTTGTAGAAGATTGATCATCTTGGTGGACAAGGTGCGAGGAGATCAAGTAAGGAGAACGGTGCCCGGTGGAAGTCGTGTTAGTGGATTCTGTGCAAGAACAACTACAGTCCTGAGGTTGAGGTACGGACTGAGGTACAGGAGCTTGTGAGTATATCTTGTAAACTGTTCGTGAACTCTTGAATTCTGGTTCGTGGTTTTTCTCCCGGAAAGGGTTTCCACGATAAGATTTGTGTCTGCCTTCTTGTGGTGTGTGATTAGTAGATTTATTTGCTAGTTCTATCTGATTGGTTTATTTCCGCTGCATTGATTGGTTAAATTAGAACTAGTAATTCATTCTAGTGGGCCCTAAAAAACCTTCAGGACCCATTCACAAACATTGGAAGACTCAATTGTACAATGCCACTTGTTTATAATATATGATTATGAGGTGCATATATACAAGAAGAGGGTGTGACACTAGTTGCATCATTGGTTTACAAATTGAGAAAGTAGAGACAAAGGGCCACTCCAAATCATGGAAAGAGAAAATATAACGTATGGGGTTTTCATCACGAGAATCTGCCCTGCAATGGAAAAGCTGTCATGTGATAAGTCCACAAAATTAGGTCATTAGGTCATCATTTCATGAGCATTTGTGGACTTAATTAGGTTTAATTGCATAGAATTGCACTTAATTTCATGATTACATGTATTTGGGGATATTTTTGGAAAATGGTCAGAATTGGTCAAAATTCATTGAATTGCATGACTTTTGTGAAATTAGGATTTTTCATCTCATTCATCACCCCAAAATTAGTTTTTGGCTTCATCAATGCATACTTGCTATTTTTGGCACCATGTGCTATTTTTGGAAAGTTTGTCATTTGGGTGCATCATTAGGCATGTAGGGTCCCATGCATTATTCATGTTTATTTTCTTACATGTAATTAATGATAAATTTATTTCTTTCAATTTGTACGAGAAATCAACATGGGACCCACATTGATGAAATTTGAGAAGAGAGGTCAAATGTAAGTCAAATAAGCAAGCAAAGAAAGAGTCCAAGCATGCCTTGGACGTCCAACATGGGCCCCACACACACAATTGGATGCCAACATAGAAGCTTCCATTTGTGCACAATTATTCCCGGATTTTTATAGGGGCAGCAACTTAAAATGGCCATAATTCTCAAACCGAGTGTTGGATTGGCGCAATCTAGACACCGTTGGAAAGCTCTTTTCGAGTAGATATCCATGGACCCAAAATTGCATAAATCAGAGCTATATTGAGGGAGATATGATCTCGGGAAGTTGACTGCGCTACAGTTTTAGGCGGGAATTGCAAGAAATCTCAATATTTGGAAAGTTTCTTCCCTCTACATCATCATGCAATTTTTAGAGATATTCTTGGAATTATAAAAGGAAGGTGTATGCATCAAGAAACCTAATAAGCCAAGGAGATCTCTCAAATTTAAAAGTCTTTCCAAAGAAAGAAGCTAGCTTGGAGCCTAAGCAAGAATCTCTACACATAAGGAAACAAGAGCCCTAAAGATGAGATCAGATTCCTTACTAATAAATGTAACACCCCGACCCGCCTTAATCTCATTTTAGAGTTAATTAATTTAGATTAATAGCTTAATGAATGTTTTGTTTGCATTTGAGCTTGATTAGGTAGAATTAGTTGGGTTTGTTAAGTGTTTGTGCTAACCCAATTGTTTTACAGAAAAATGCCACCTCGTCGGGCTACCAATCCCCGAAATAGTTCTAGTAGCAGTCAGAATCCCGAAACCACACTCTTCGTCGACCTTCAAGGTGTGGGGAATGAGCATGTGGAGAATAAAGAAGCAGCACCTCCACCACCTCCTCCACCTTCACCGCCTCCGAGTAATGATGGTGGATTGAGAGACATCTTGCAAGCTATGTCGGCACAATTAGTAAGGCAGAATGAGCAGATCATGAATATGATGAATAGGCAGGTCCAGCCTAGGGAACAAGATCCTAACTCACTTTATGAGAAGTTTAGGAAGCGAGGAGCAATTGAGTTCACCGGATTGGAAGATCCTTTGACTGCAGATGAATGGATTGTGCACACTGAGAATGTCTTTGAGACTATGGAGTGTACGGGTAGGCAGAAGGTGTCCTTGGCAGCTTCCATTTTTAGAGATGTTGCAGACACATGGTGGAAGAGTGTCTGTACTCCTTACAAAACGATAGCAGACGAAGTTGCTTGGACCACGTTTGAGGCACAATTTCAGAAGAAATTCATTCCAGCTCATATCACTCGACAGAAGAAGGCAGAATTTCAGAACTTGAAGCAAGAACTGATGACTGTGGCTGAGTATATCCATGAGTTTACTCGTCTTTCGCATTTTGCCCCAGAATGTGTTGATACAGAGGCTAAGAAAGTGGAACGGTTCATTAAGGGATTGAGGCCTTCTATTCAGCGCGATGTTATTATGTGTCAGAGACTTACTACTTTCGACGATGCGGTTAAGAGGGCGTATTCTGCGGAGCAACAACAGCAGAACATTGTTCTACATGAGCATAAGCATTACTTCACTCCTTCTGGCAAGAGTTCACCACAACAAACCTAGGGCAAGAAATTCAAGCAAGGGAGCAGTTCTCAAGCAAGGCCAGTGTCTTGTGCTCATTGTGGCAAGGCCCACGATTCGAGTCAGTGCAGGAGGATACTTGGTCTTTGTTATAGATGCGGCTCTTCAGATCACGCGGTCAAGGATTGTCCACGGCCTGTAGGTGATGGGGCTAGAGGGCAGCAGCAACAACAACATCAGCAACCAGCCCGTCCACCCATTCAAGCTCAACCCATTAGACAAGCTTTGCATGGAGCTCAGAGGCCACATCAACAACAGCAGCAGAGGCAAGTGCAAGGCCAGCAGAGGCCTAGGCAACAAGGTCCAGGTCAACAGAGGCAAGGACAACAAAGGCAGCAGCCACAGCAGCGTCTGAATGCAATGGGATCTATTTATGCCATGACCAATGAAGAAGCTGAAGCTGCAGATACAGTTGTAGAAGGTAAGTTGTTTGTTTGTGATCATGAAGCTAGAGTTTTATTTGATCCTGGATCGACACACTCTTTCATTGCACCGCACTTTGCTACGACGATCGGAGGTAGACCCGAGCCGTTGCTGGTTGTACTTGCGATTGTTACTCCGGTAGGCAGGAGGGTAGCTTGTGATTCATTTTACCCGCAGTGTAGAGTGCAGATAGGTGAGTTGGTGATGCATGCAGATTTGATAGTCCTAGCTATGCACGATTTTGATGTTATTCTAGGAATGGATTGGCTAGCGAAGTATCGTGCTTGTATGGATTGTTTTCATAAGACTGTGACCTTCAGGATAGATAAGTCTAGTGCAGGAGTAATCTTTGAAGGGTCTAAGAAGAGACTAGATGCCAGAATAATTTCAGCTCTTAAGGCAGAGAGACTAATCCATTGTGGTTGTGAAGGGTTCATAGCTTTTGTCACTGAAGATAAGCAGCCTAAGCAGTTAGAAGATATTCCAGTAGCTTGTGAATTCCCGGATGTCTTTCCGGATGAAGTACCTGGTTTGCCACCTATTAGGGAGATAGATTTCACTATTGAGTTAGTGCCGGGGACAGCCCCAATCTCTAGAGCACCATACAGGATGGCACCTACAGAGCTTAGAGAATTGAAAATTCAATTGGAAGAATTGCTTGATAAGGGTTTTATTCGCCCTAGTGTTTCTCCTTGGGGAGCTCTAGTTTTATTTGTGAAGAAGAAAGATGACACCTTAAGGTTGTGTATCGACTATAGGCAGCTTAATCAAGTGACCATAAAGAACAAATATCCACTGCCTAGGATTGATGAATTATTTGATCAATTACAAGGTGCAGCTCATTTCTCGAAGATTGATATTAGGTCCGGTTATCATCAGTTGAGGATTAGAGATCAAGATATTCCTAAGACAGCTTTCCGGACGAGATATGGACATTATGAGTTCCTAGTTATGCCTTTTGGATTAACAAATGCTCCGGGAGTTCTCATTTCTTGGGCATATAATCTCTAAAGAAGGTTTGGCAGTTGACCCAGCTATGGTAGAAGCAGTAGTGATGAAGGTTTTACAAAACCTTCTTAACCTAGGATTGATGAATTATTTGATCAATTACAAGGTGCAGCTCATTTCTCGAAGATTGATCTTAGGTCCGGTTATCATCAGTTGAGGATTAGAGATCAAGATATTCCTAAGACAGCTTTCCGGACGAGATATGGACATTATGAGTTCCTAGTTATGCCTTTTGGATTAACAAATGCTCCGGGAGTTCTCATTTCTCGGGCATATAATCTCTAAAGAAGGTTTGGCAGTTGACCCAGCTAAGGTAGAAGCAGTAGTGATGAAGGTTTTACAAAACCTTCTATTTAAGCCTTAACACAGGCTAAGGTCCTTTCTCAGATTATTATATGAATTCCAAACACAGGTAATTAAACTAATTAATTAACCTAAGTCCAAATAAGAATAAATCACCACAAAATAGGAAGAGACACAGGTTTTTACGTGGAAAACCCAACTCGGGAAAAAACCACGGGTGGTAGAGACCACCGAAAGCAAAGCACTATAATATGAAGATTACAAGTGAACTCACTAGACCTTTGACGCAGTTGTAACTCAACCTAAAAGGACTGTGAAGAACTTGCCGACGACCCGCCGTTCACCTTCCACGTGCTAACTTGAAACCCACCTTGAATGCCCCTTCAAGGTGCTTGATCACAGGGAAAAAGAATAAGTCTTCAGCACAATCTCCCTTGCAGATTAAGCCCACAAAACTCTCCAGAGATGAATCTTAAAGCTCAAGAGAATAATATATCTTCTGTATCTTGTTTGTGGCTGCAAGGGGTTAATAAATAGCCCAAGGTTCGTGCAAGATCCTCTTAGAAATAAAAAAACAGGACTCTTATAAGAAGTTTGGAAAGTCAGCATTCAAGAGTCCCGTTTGGGACAAAAACTCCCCGCTCGCTATAGCGAGCTTCATTCTCGCTATAGCGAGACTGCGTTCTATCGTTTACAGGACTGCTCCTTGCTATAGCGAGACTTGATTCTGTCTTAGGTTTTGTAGCCTGACGAACTTGTCCGGAAAAGTCTCTTTTGAGGTCCTTTGGTTACTTTGGAACACTTTCAAGTATATCAAGACCTTCAGAAGAGGTCTTCACAAACAAAAGGCTTCCTTCGCAGTCCTATTCTAAAAGAAATAGAAAATACAACTCAATTAGGACTTTGAGTTTTGTTCAAATTAAAAGAATTAGCCAACTAAAATTCTAACAATCTCCCCCTTTGGCAATTCATGAACGAAACTCCTAATACAAAATAGATCTCCTATCCCAGTACAAGATAAACCCAAAAAGACTGTTAAACAGATGAGACCACTCGTCTGGAAGATTAACCGGCCCGAAATGCAAACCTGAAATAAACCGTGGGAAAGAACAAGCATAATATCACAGAAATAGAATTAATCAGTTTGATAGATTTGAAAGTCTGTCTAAGTCTAAGACATAAGATACTCCCCCTTTTTGTTTATAGGATTGACAAAGCAGCATAACAGAAAATAAGGGTGGAAGAAGGTAGCAAAGATAAAGAAACAAAAGTGCAAAACAAATATAAGAGACAGCTCTGTAAAAAGATCACTGATGGGGAAACTGATTGAACATGTCTGTAATGTGATTACGAAGATCAGTGAAGCCATACCCTATTCTGTCATCCATTTGTTCAATCTGAATGGATTGATCATACACTACCTGTTCTAAAGCCAGGAGACGATTTTCAACGGTGTGTTCATCAACATTCTCAACTGGAACTGGGGCTTGCTCCCCCTGAATATGATTGCGAACATGAGTGTCGGACATGGCTCTTGTCCTGCCATCTATCTTTTGCCTTTTTGTAACAGGCATTTCATGCGGGTAAACATGGCAACCAGCATCAATCAACAACTTGCTAATGATTGCCCCAAACGGAAGTTGAAGCTTCCGAGGTTCATCGAAGATCTTTAACATGTAGTCAAGAATCGTACGCAGAATATCTACTGATGTGCCTGTACCCAAGTAGTAGAGAAGAAGAGCCTGGGTTGGTAGAAGATCAGAGGAATGTCCTCGAGGCTCAATGTTATGAACGACAAACGTGTTTAAGCAGGCGATAATCAGATTGCAAACCAGAAATTTTCAGCACCGGAGGAGACCATCCAGTTGGTTCTCCACAAAGAACAATAGCCACTTCATCTAAGAGATGAACTTGATTGTCCAGATCAGGAATAGGGTAGAGTGGTTGATCAGGTCGTCGAAGTTGTAGCAAAGTGGAGATTGTTTTTGCATCAACTGAGATAGTCTTCCCCCTAACAAAAGTTCGGAATCCGTCTGCTGTAACTTCAAACATATTGCAGTAAAACTCTCTTACCCATTCTTCAAAACATTCATTGATCAAATTCATGAGGAGCATGAGACGATTTTGATAAAGCCATTGAGTGAAGTTTGAAGCAGTTAGAGAATTTTGATCAACAATTCTCTCAAAAATCACTGTTCGATCTTTGAAGCTAGAGTCAAAACGAGCGGAACTCTCAGTATCCCTAAACCGATCAATATCATACTGAGATGAGGAACTAGTAGGACGCTTTCCTTTTGAAGTTTTTGGAGCCATGCTGATGCCAAGAAGATGCAAGAAAGCACATTAAAACAGTGTAGATATTCATTGAGGTAATATCACAAACACTTTGTGTGCACAAATGCATAAAGTAATTTTCAACAAATTGGACAAGCTTCCAAAAGAACCCAATGGGTAAGGTATCACAAATAGAAGAACCAAATGAAATCCATCAATGAACAAAGTAAGCTTCAGAGAAAAAAGACGCAAGCCATTCCACAGAAATTGATCCAATCTTTATAGAAAGTCCACCAAGCTGACATGAAATTTGAAAATGGGGAAGACCATTCAAAGAGAAGGTTTCTTCAATGCTCACATTTGATGATAAAGTGCCAAAACAACCATTCCTTGAACAAACAAACCAATATAGGCATAGTATTATCAAAAAATTTGGTGAGAAGAAGAAGAGAGAAAGATCATACCTTGGTGAAGAGGAAGGTGGAAGGATTTGAGTTTCTTAATGAAAAGGACACTATGAGCAATGTAGTGGAGATAGCAAAAAAAAAATTGGTGGAGCAAGAAACCCTAGCAACTTGAGAAAGAAAAAGAGGAGGAAGAAAGAAAAAGAGGCAGAACCGGATTTAATACGAGTTATGTAGTCTTGCTATAGCGAGATGTAGTCTTGCTATAGCGAGACTACTCGCTGGAACAGGTAAATGTAGCGCACTGTCAGTGTGGTTTCCCCCCCCCCCCCTTTTTAAATAAGAGAAAAAATTTAAGAGTTTTTTCCATCTACAAAAATATCCACGGATAAGCTCAAGAAATGCACAATTCAAATGATATATATATAGTGATAGTGTGTGAAAAATGATATGCTCCCCCTCAATCAATTTTTTTTTTAAATTGATCCGTCATAGGTGGCTTTCACACTATCGGACATGGTAGCCTTCTCCATCGAAGGAGTACAGACACTCTTCCTTTATCATTAATGAGCAAAGTTCATAAATCAAGAAAAACTTCAAAGGTTTCGGACTTTTCTTTTAGGAAACGAACCCATGTAAGCCGCGAAAAATCATCAACAGTTAGGAATATATATTTCTTACCGCCAATGCCTTCAGATTTTGTAGGACTCATGAGATCCATATGAAGTAATTCAAGTGGCCTGGTGGTGGTTAAGGCATCAACCTTTTTATGAGAGGACCTGATTTGTTTTCCAATCTGACAAGGAGCACACACAATTGTGGGGGCTTTTAAACGTTTGGGCAGCCCTATAACAGTTTCATTTTTTGCCAAGTTATCTAGGTCCGTATGATTAACATGGCCTAAACGTTGATGCCACAAATCTATGTCATTGATTATTGCTGCATGACATGATATTGTACTCTCTGTGGCAACGACATAACAATTGTCAGAAGTACGCACGCCATGGAGAACATTATTTCCCTTTTTATCAACAATTAGACAGTCATTAAGAGAGAAATGAACTTCATGTTGTGAGTCACACAATTGACTGATGCTTAATAGATTAGCTTTCAGACCATTAACAAAGAAAACATTTGATAAAGAGGACATACCTGGAATCGAAACTGTACCTTTTCCGATTATGTTTGATTTGCTTCCATCCCCAAATTTTACAGTACCTCCATTACAGCTTTCCAATGAGGTAAACAAGGATTTGTTTCCAGTCATGTGTCTAGAACAACCGCTATCCAAGTACCAAACTTGCGAATCTGTAGCTGTGAGAGCAGTAAGGACTGTTAGGTTTTTGTTTATTGCAATTTGATGGATGCATCATTCATTTTATTCACCATTTGAATTCACACACATGCATTGATTTAGAAAATCTTGAAATCTTGATTTACACATGCATTGTTTTAAATCTTGTAAATCATATGTTTCATGCATGTTTTGGTTTTAATCTTGGATGCATTCAATTTGAAAAAGAGTTTTATAAATCAAGCAAGCCTATGGTTTTAAAACTTTCTAATCATTTTAGGCTTTTTATATTTCATGATTTTAAACCTCTTAGAATGATTTAAAATCATGTTTCCATGCTTGATTTAATGGCCCAAAAGAATCCCCTCAAAAATCACTTTAAAGCATGAGAAAAAATGGGAATTCTGGTCCCAGGGTCGACCTGCAGTGTACCAGGTCGACCTGCCCATGGACCAGGTCGACCTGGCACACTGCAGGTCGACCGGGCAGAGGGCCGTTGGCTCTCCAACGGTCATATTTGTGACCGTTTGTATTCGGTCGACCGGGGATGGTATGGGGTCGACCGAAGACACGCTGATACTCACTTTTTGAGTATAAATATGAGTTCATTCCCATTGAAAAGTTGTTGATCAAAGTGGAACTCTTAAGCCTTCTTGAGGTGTTTGAAGAGAAGAAAAAGGGGATGAACTAAGAGAGATTAAGGGGTCATTAGTAAAGCTAAAGCTTGGATCATTAAGTTAAATCATCAAGTAAGCTTTACTTTTATTAATCATATGTTTTATGCTTTGAGTAAATTATTGGTAAATGATTTGTAGCATATAAACTATGATGTGTTAAATCCATTACCTTCATTCAATCTTTGTTTTAGACTGTGATGGATTTCTCACTTTGATTCAAACCAAGTTTTGTGTTAAAACTTTATAAATCATGTTTTGTTAAAACCTTTGATTTGTTTTATAAACGTGTTTGATTAACTTGTTTGAATCATCTTTGTTGTTTTCATTCATTTGAAGCTTAAGTTAAACCTTTGTTTTTGAAAACAACATAACATAGCACATGCATCACTTGATTAGGCTTAAACATTTACATTCGACTTGTGATCTTTTGATTTTCATATCATTAACAAGTTTGTAGTTGTTCAAGTGATTTGCATATAACTTCAATCAAATCTTTTTATGAGCATTAAACTTTTGAATTGCTTTAAGCATAAAATAGATTAAGCTTAATTTTAATCTTGATTGAAGTTTTCACACACACACCTCATTAGCATTCATCTTTGTAATTCTTAGTGTGTTTGTGTGAGTTGTTATTCACTTTCATATCCGCCTATCTTAGAGGCAAATTTATTGAGCTAAATTGTAATCTCATAAGAGTGTTTTGTGAAGACACTTTCTTTGAGAGAAATCTTTTATGTATTAAGGTTATTGCTTAGCCTAAGAAAAGCATTGTGTAAAGGTTATTGCTTAGCCTATAAAAGCACATTGTAAGGTTATTGCTTAGCCTAAAAAAGCATAGTTGTAGAGGTTATTGCTTAGCCTTTTAAAAAGCATAATAGTGGAAATCCGGTGGGGTGTTGGATACACAAGCCGGTAGTGGATGTAGGCATTGAGGCCGAACCACTATAAATGATTGTGTAGTGGTGATTATTTTTGTGGTGATTATTTTGTTTAGCTTCCGCATTATGTATGTTAATCATCACATGTGACTAGTTAAATTAAAATTGGTCATAATTAGTCATTAAGTGTAGCTCACCCTATTCACCCCCCCCCCCCCTCTCTAGGGTTAGGATCCCCAGGACTTTCAAGGACCACATTGCAGCGAAGATCAGACTTAATAACCCAGATAGATTTAGTCTTGATCTTTTGAGGAGTATAATTCCTCACCCCACGCTGATTATGTATTTGATGTTTAAGTTTATAACAATGTGGTCTTATGTGCCCTTTTATTCCACAAAGATGACAGATTGGAACAAATCTGGGTGTAGACACATTTTTAGATGCTCTTGAGTTCGCATAGTGAGTATTTGGGTTAGCACTCATGCTGGATTGCAAAGCTGGTCCTTTAACAAAAACAAATTTACCTGATTGCTTAGTTGAAGAAGACTCAGAGATGAATCCAAGTCCTGTCTTATGTTTATCACTTCTTTGTTGCATCAAAATCTCATCAAGTCAGGATCCTTTTCTTTTCCTGCAGCAATAACTTTGTCAGATAAAATCACACGTTGAGTTTCTAGCTGGGTTACCTTGATGCGGGCATCACTTAGTTCAGAAGCAATGATTGCATTATGAGATTCTGAATCTTTCAGCTTTTGAGAGAGCTTATCGTTTATACGAGATAAACGTAATGAATCCTTGAGAAGTTTCTTATAAGCTACTTCAATATCCCGTTCTTCATCAGAAAGATCATCAATGTTTGACTCGTCATCTGACTTGGAATCCTTGTCAGATGACCCCTGCTCAAGAGATGAGTTAGTACAAGATATAAAAGCAACAAATTTAGCAGACTCAAATTATGACTCAAATTCACCGTTTTCATTCTCATAGTCTTCTTCCCAAGAAACATTCAAGGCTTTTCCTTTGTTCTTCTCCAACCTGTTGGCACATTTAGAAGCTGGGTGACCAAAACCTTGACATTCAAACCATTGAATGGGTTTGGTAGCAATTTGGGATGAATTTTTATCATACTTGGGCACACCCTTTGTTTTATTGAAGCCTTTGTTCTTTGGGAATTCCTTTTTGAGAGTTGGTTTGTTTTTATTCAGATATCTCTTGAAACGTTTAACAAACAAAGCCTCGAGTTCAACATCATCAAAATCATTATCAGATTCATCATCATTGTTAGCTTTAGAAGACATGAGAGCAATACCCATGGATTTTTTACTAGGGCAGTGATTTGCTTCAAAACTCTGTAGATTTCCAACAAGTTCCTCAACAGGAAGTTCATTGAGATTAGTGTGTTCCTCAATGGCAATCACTTTGGACTGAAATCTTTCAGGCAGAGATCGAAGAATTTTCTTTACCACTTTCGAATCTGGAAAAGGTTCTCCCAGATTGAAACTTGAATTAACAATATGACCAAGTTTGGCATTAAATTCATCAAAGGTTTCATCATCTTTCATACGTATAGTCTGAAAGGCAGATGTCAAATTTTGAATTTTGGTTTGCTTGACTATATCAGTGCCTTCATGCACTATTCGTAAAAGATCCCAAGCCTCTTTAGCAGTGGTGCAAGTTGAGATTCTCCGAAATTCTGAATGAGAAACGCCATTGTACATAGCATTCATAGCCCTATCATTCCAATGGGTCTGATTTTTTTCTCCTTGGGTCCAATCAGCTACTAGTTTGGGAACAGTTTTCCCTTCAACAACCATTGTTGGTGATTTGTAACCATTCACCACTGTTTGCCAAACATCATGATCAAGAGAACGTAAAAACGCAGTCATCCTTACCTTCCAGTAAGCATAATTGCTACTACCTTCAAGCAATGGAGGCTTGGTGGTAGACGTGCCTTCCCTAGTGAATTCCATAGATCAAATCTGAGAGGATCGCACTGTAGAGTTGTGCAACTTGCTCTGATACCACGTGAAAGTTTTACAAAACCTTCTATTTAAGCCTTAACACAGGCTAAGGTCCTTTCTCAGATTATTATATGAATTCCAAACACAGGTAATTAAACTAATTAATTAACCTAAGTTCAAATAAGAATAAATCACCACAAAATAGGAAGAGACACAGGTTTTTACGTGGAAAACCCAACTCGGGAAAAGACCACGGGTGGTAGAGACCACCGAAAGCAAAGCACTATAATATGAAGATTACAAGTGAACTCACTAGACCTTTGACACAGTTGTAACTCAACCTAAAAGGACTGTGAAGAACTTGCCGATGACCCGCCGTTCACCTTACAAGCTAGCTTGAAACCCACCTTGAATGCCCCTTCAAGGTGCTTGATCACAGGGAAAAAGAATAAGTCTTCAGCACAATCTCCCTCGCACGATTAAGCCCACAAAACTCTCCAGAGATGAATCTTAAAGCTCAAGAGAATAATATATCTTCTGTATCTTGTTTGTGGCTGCAAGGGGTTAATAAATAGCCCAAGGTTCGTGCAAGATCCTCTTAGAAATAAAAAAACAGGACTCTTAGAAGAAGTTTGGAAAGTCAGCATTCAAGAGTCCCGTTTGGGACAAAAACTCCCAGCTCGCTATAGCGAGATTGCGTTCTGTCGTTGACAGAACTGCTCCTCGCTATAGCAAGGTTCAGTCTCACTATAGCGAGACTGGGTTCTGTCTTAGGTTTTGTAGCCTAACGAACTTGTCCGGGAAAGTCTCTTTTGAGGTCTTTTGGTTACTTTGGAACACTTTCAAGTATATCAAGATCTTCATAAAAGGTCTTCACAAACAAAAGGCTTCCTTCACAGTCCTATTCTAAAAGAAATAGAAAATACAACTCAATTAGGACTTTGAGTTTTGTTCAAATTAAAAGAATTAGCCAACTAAAATTCTAACAAGTGAATTGGCAAAGCCCAAAGAATGTAGCAGAAGTCAGAAGTTTCTTAGGATTGGTTGGATACTATCGGAGATTTGTTGAAGGATTTGCTAAGATTTCAGCACCATTGACCTAAGTTGACTAGGAAGAATATCACTTTTGTTTGGACTCCAAACTGTGAAGGTAATTTTCAGTTGCTTAAGGAGAAGCTCACTACAGCCCCAGTGTTGACTTTACCGACCGAGAGTGGAGGATTTGTGATCTATACTGATGCTTCGAAGGTTGGATAAGGTTGTGTTTTGATGCAGAATGGCAAGGTAGTGGCTTATGGATCTAGGCAACTAAGAGAAATGAGAAGAACTATGCCACGCATGACTTGGAGTTAGCGGCGGTAGTTTTTGCCTTGAAACTTTGGAGACATTATCTCTATGGAGAGAGGTTTGAAGTTCATTCCGATCATAGAAGTTTGAAGTACCTCTTCTCGCAGCAAGATTTGAATCAGAGGCAACGTCGCTGGTTGGAATTAATGGCTGATTATGACTTTCCGATTCGGTATTTCCCGGTCAAAGGGAATGTAGTGGCAGATGCGTTAAGCCGGAAGTCGGGCACTTTGGCTAGTTTGTGCGGAGAATGGGATTTGATTGAGACTTTCAGAGGTTTAGATGTTGAGATAGAACTGGTTGGTGAGAAGGTTATGTTGGCAGCTATGTCAGTTTCAGAACTGCAGTTGATTCAGCAGATTAAAGATAGCCAGTTTCAGGATCCCTAGTTGGTCAGGATTAGAGACAGGATTGCAGATAAGCCAGATTTCAGACTTGAGGATGGTGTTTTGTATTTTCGGGATAGGTTGTGTGTGCCTAATGTTGGAAATCTTAAGGATCAGATTATGGCAGAGGCGCATCATGCGCGGTACACTATGCATCCCGGTAGTACTAAGATGTACTAGAATTTACGAGGTCGATTTTGGTGGAACAACATGAAGAGAGAGATTGCTGGATTTGTTTCGAGATGTTTGACATGCCAGAAGATCAAAGCAGAACATAGAAAGCCTCCAGGACTTCGAAGCCATTGAAAAGACCCAAGTGGAAATGGGAGCACATTACGATGGATTTTGTGTCAGGGTTGCCAGAGACTTCGAGACACAACGATGCTATTTGGGTGATCGTAGACAGATTGACTAAGTCTGCACATTTTGTGCCTTTCAAGACAGGAACCAAGATGCACACGATGGCGGATATGTTTATCAAGGAGATTATTCGATTGCATGGGATTCCAGCTTCGATTGTTTCAGATAGAGATAGCCGATTTATTTCAAGATTTTGGACTTCATTCCAGCAAGCTATGGGCACTCAGTTGAATTTTAGCACGACATACCATCCGCAGACTGATGGACAATCAGAGAGGACGATCCAGACTCTTGAGGACATGCTCAGAGCGTGTGTTTTGGACTACAAGATAGAATGGGATCGAGATTTGGCTTTGTGCGAGTTTGCGTACAATAACAGCTTTCACGCGAGTATCGGTATGGCACCGTTTAAAGCTCTTTATGGTAGGAGGTGCAGATCACCGGTTTGTTAGGAAGAAGTCGGAGTCAGAAGCTTTCATGGACCAACTATTATTGGTGAGACTAGTGCAAAGGTCAAACTTGCTTATGATCGATTAAAGACAGCTCAGAGTAGGCAAAAGAGTTACGCGGATCACCGACGTAGAGATCTTGAGTTTCAAGTGGGAGACAGGGTGTTCCTCAAAGTTTCACCAATGAAGGGCACCATTCGATTTTGGCAGAAGGGCAAGTTGTCACCGAGATACATTGGACCGTTCGAGATTCACAGCAGAGTTGGAGACTTGGCCTACAGATTGATATTACCTCCTAACCTTGCAGCGGTACATGATGTTTTCCATGTGGCTATGTTGAGAAAATATGTTCCAGACTCGTCGCATGTCATTGAGTATGAGCCCTTGGAGATTCGAGCAGACGCAACTTACGATGAGAAACCTTGGCAAGTGATTGACGTCAAGGAGACAGTGTTGCGTACCCGGACGATTCGTTGGGTGAAGATCTTGTGGGAGCACCATGGTCCGGAAGAAGCTACGTGGGAGCTAGAGGAGCAAGTAATGAGGAAGTATCCTCATCTCTTGACCGAGGTACGACTTACATTTGGAGGACCAAATGTTCTACGGAGGGGAGGATGTAACACCCCGACCTGCCTTAATCTCGTTTTAGAGTTAATTAATTTAGATTAATAGCTTAATGAATATTTTGTTTGCATTTGAGCTTGATTAGGTAGAATTAGTTGGGTTTGACCCTTGACTAAGTAAATTATGACTTTTGGAGTGTTTTGGGTTTTAGTGTGTGTCTTTAGAAAATTTTGGATTTTAGGTGCATTGCATAAAGCATAGTTTGGGCTTTGATTTTCATGTTTTGACCCGAGTCACTCAGACCCAAACCGACCCAAATTCGGATCCCCCTTGGCCCAAATACCAGCAGGAAGCCCTTTTGTGACATTTTAATCCTAAATCTGGGTTTGCATGCAAAGCCCAGAAAAGTTCCATTTAAAGTCTCATCTCCAACGATTCTCTTCTCTTCTTCCTTCATTTCCAGCAACTGAAAACTTCCTTCCTCTCCTTCACCTCTTCACCGAATTTTCTCAAGATTGAATGGTTGGTGACCTTGCATTTGAGATTTGGGGACTCTATCTTCATCTTCTTCATCTTCCTCTACAAGATCTATAATCTCTCTCAAGCTTCTTCCCTTTTAATCTTCTCCATTGGTAAGTTTCCATCTTCCTTTCCCTTGCTTTTGCTTCAAATCAGTGAGATAATGTTACAATTCGTGCATGCATCTTCTTGTCCCTCATTTTCATTTTTCACCATTGTAGGACTTCATCTTCTCCATTACATTTGGGGGTTTTTCTTTTGGAGAGCTTACTTTGGAAATAGAGATTGAGTATAGCTTGGATTTGTGATTTTTAGCTTTAAGCACCTTAAGGCAAGTAAACATTTATAATAATGTGCATGTTATTCTCTATTTATGATTCTTGCAATGGATCTCATTCTAGATTACCCAATTCCAGCTCATTTTTGTTCTTGCTTAAAAATTGGTTTTAGATTTGTAAATTGGTATGGTTTGATGTATTTTTGGTCAAGAGAATGGATGTTTGTGTTTAGAGAGCATCTTGCTAGTTTTTTATCTTTGGAATGGACTACAAATGGTTGTAAGGGAAGCCAAGAGGGACAGAACAACCCTGTCACAGCCTCCCCGGACCTTGGCAGTAACTACCCTCGCTCTAGCGAGCAAAAGAGCCCCCTGGCAGAGAGCAGTCTCGCTATAGCGAGAGGGCCCACTGGGCCCGGCGAGCCAAACTTCAAATGGCTATAACTTTTGACTCGTATGTCCGATTTTGACGTTCTTTATATCGTTGGAAATCTCTTGAAGCATAGAATCCAATGGTCCTTGCATATTATTGATTTGAGGTTTGGGACTTACGAGGATATTGGATTTTAAATAAATCTTGGCAACCGGAGGGTACCGCGAGCCAAGTGTTGAACCATAGTATGTTTAGATTGTTTTGGCCTGATAGTTGGACGTTAAGGTTGGATCCCTTGCATCCTAAATTATGCCCAATGGAATTGTAATTCATGTGGGTGAGGTTTGAGCTACCATACACCCACAAAGAACATCGTGAATCTTCGTATTGTGATCCGAACCAAATGTGTTATACTAAGGGATTCGGCATCCAGATTAAGTAACGCCAAGGGTTCCTTTGTAGCCCAATAATGCCGGAATTCTTAGTACTACACCGAGTTGGATGGTGAAGACCACGAGGGTTCCAAGACCGTAGGCTTGGCTTGATTTCTGTCTTGATTCCGAATATAAATTTCTCTGTACATGCATTGCATTCCGTTTTCCAGTATTCTAGTATGACTCGATCATACCTCTGTTTGGTTATATATATTTTCTTATACACCTGTTTATATTATGTCTGTTTTCCACTTCTATTCAGTTATATCTGTAATAAGTTCTGATTTCGTAATATTTTATGATCTGTCCTGTATCTGTTTTGTATCTGCTCTGTCAACTGTATATTGCATTCCATGAGTCAGCACCACTTGGCTTCGACCCTATCTAAGTCGGACCCGGCTAAATGTGGGTTTAGTATATATTTATGGCCCTCTGCAGATGGAAAATTATTCTGAGGGTTTACCGGCACCCTAGGTCTACGATGGAGAATTATGGGTACCTCTGTCTCCTAGTAGTACCGCCCTGTCCTGTTCTGATATTCTGCTCTCCCTTTACTTTCATGTTTACATGATTAAATTGAGAGAATTTAGCTAATGTGGATGTGCTAACTAGTTCTGTTATTGTGTATATATGTTATTCTTGATTCAAATGTCTCATGTTTATTCATGCTCAGATTGCCTAGCGTACGCACTTGACCTCATATGATTTATGTATATGTTTAGATATTCTTTTGCCACATGTTATATGAATTATATATGCTTACCTTGCTTAGCTTAGTCTAATGGTGCTACACTTGGCGTTACAGGTCAATACATCGACGCCATTGCCCTGGAGATCCTTGAGGAAGAGGAACCTCCCCTTAACGTAGCAGAATGGACTCCTGATGAAGTCTTCTAGGCATCTGCACGATGAGATGGACGTTAAATGACCCTTAGACCGTGGCTTGGAAGTGCCACTCATTTTGTAGAAGTTTTATAAACTTGTTTAGCTTTTGGGATTGTAAACTTTAACTTAACCTACTTCTCTTCTTTTGAACTTAAACTTGAACTTTTAAATCTATGCTCATGAACTTTATGCTCTATATCTTGATGATTGGGTGTTATGATATTGGATATCTATTTGACAAAATTATACAGGTGAAAAATACAGATACATGGATTTATAAACCTCACATGTGATATCCTGTGGGAAAATCCCGATCGTGGGAACCAAAGGTCAACGAGTTTGACTCGAATCCCCACGCGGGCGTGTGTCGCGCCTCGAGATGTGCGAAATTTCGGGCTCGGGGCATGACAATAAAAGATTTGCAAAAGGTAAAAAAAGGAACCAGCCAAGATGGCTGGACGTGCAACATCTTTTGTAACAACCTTGGAGGCTCTCTCTCTTTCTCTATTCCACTCCCATGGACCCGTTCTCTCTAATCCCTTTCTTCTTCTTCTTTCTTTTAATTCTTTTAGGCATAGGTTGAGAGGCCATGTTGAGTGAATGAAAAGGAGAGAAGAATCTTAATTTCTTGTATTCAAAGATCAAGGAATAAAAGACACTACTTGGATTGATTAAGACACTACTTGGATTGATTATGCGTGTTCTTTATGTAAGTGATTTAATTTTCTATTTTCAGTTCTTTTATGTGTTTTTATTGGAGACAATATTTCACATGATTAGATCTAGCTTTTTGAAAATAAAATAAATGGATTAAAAGTCGAGAGACATCAGGTAATCACTTGCATTTGTTTTTCTTTCCTACTCTGAGAAGAGAGGACTTCATTATCGCATTTTCAATACTTGTATCATTGTCTAGTTTCTAGATCTTTGATACATCTTTTCCGCTTTTTATTTTTTCCACCCCTTTTGTTTTTATTTAAAGTTAATATCCTGATCATTTTGTTATTATTTGCAAATTCTTGATTTAGAAACCCCAACTTGCATCTTTCCATATAGAAACTTACAATTTTTGTTACTTTCATAATCTATGGTTGGATAGTGTTTTTCTACATGCATCATATTTAGAAATTGCATTAGAACAAGTTTTTGTTGCTGAAATCACAAGATTATCAACTGATTAGAAACACTAAATTCAGATCTGATAAGTGAATAGTAAAAAATCCTGCACAGTTCAGCAGAATTGACCCAATTGGGTTACAAAAGTGCACGATTGAAAAATCAAGTGAACGTTAATATTTTTGTCCACAAAATAGAAGATTTTAAAGTATGGTAATTGAACTTTGAAAAACCAGAATTTCAGCCAAAAATAACCTACGGAATCAAGTCAACCAGAGGCTCAAACAGGGGTAGTTGGTAAGCTTGCGTTCAAATTTCAGCAACAAAACAGTTCAAGTAGGCATCTTTAGGTGATCATATATTTTTCGTTTTAAGTCCTTTTTCGGTTTTTCTTTTTTTTGTTGTGTTCATGCATCATCAGACTATTGATCCCAGCCATTGGATTTAGGTTCACACCATATTAGGCCAGTCGTTCAGTCCAGTGAAAATAGGGCTGCACAATAGTTTCCATGCCTAGAGTTTTTTACAGCATGCATCATATAGTTAGAAACTTGCATAAATTTGCATTGTTAGCAATTAGGGCATTATAGATCATTCATATTTGCATAAAAATTGATTTTGGTAAGTAGGATTTAATTTAGAAAATTTTGTTTTGATTTTTTAATATTAAATTGGTCGTTTGATTTGTGTGTTCTTTTGCAGGTTTTTAGATATTTTAGGATTGCTTAGATTAGATTTCCTTGATTACAATAGTTCTTTTATTTTTGGAAAGCATTGTAATTAAACTTTTTATATTTAGTTATCTAATTGAATTAGTTTCTATTTAGGCCAGATTAGTGTTTGTTTAGGACTGGTCAAAGTTGGAAGGTTTCTTGAAAAGCATTGCTCCCTGTGGATCGACCTGGATTTACCAGATTATTACTACAATCGTACCCTACACTTGGGGACCGATCAAGTTTTTGGCACCGTTGCCGAGGAGCGCCATATAAGGTAACTTTTCTGACTTTCTCATGTACATTGCTTTATGGGTGTGGTATTTTTGGCATCTTTCTAGAATATAGTAGGTGCATGCATTGAATGAAAAACTACCCTAATTTGGAATAGGAAGGTGCTTGGCTCGCATCATTGATTTTTAGAAAATTCCAAAAAGTTACCAAAATCTTCCATTTTTTTTTAGGATTTATTTTTTTGAAGTTAACTCCTTAAGGAAGGAAAGCCCACCCAAGGTTGCACCAATTGCACTCCTTGATCACGTCAGTATCTAGGAAAGCCTTGTCCCATTGAAGGGAGACATTTTCTGTTCGAGGAAAGTAGTTTTTTAAGCAGGACCGTTGTGACCCCACTACTTTCCTGGGGTCTTACCTAGTTGAGTTGGTTTCATAGGACCGGATTGGAGGCCTAGGTGTACTCTACAACCTTAAGAGTGATTAGGTGTTTGTTCTAGGTTACTTGTTTTTCATTAAATTTTTTTGTAAATAAAAAAAAATTTTGACCAGCCTTCCCTCTTGATTCCATAATTGAACCATGTTCCAAGAGAGGGAATCACAAATCAACAGGGCACTTGAAAATCTCAATTTCTCAAAATCTTCAGGTTCATCTAGTGACACCATGGAATATGAAAGATACAAGAATTTGAGTGGGACCCAACCGTCTAAGAGCCTACATGATAATCTCCAGCTAAATTGGCAAGTAATGAAAGATGACCAACCCAAAAGGTCTTTGCGTGATTACCTATACCCCACACATGCGAACACTTCTTCATCTATGAACGTGTGGGGAGGATGTGGATACAACACCCAATCTTCATGGACTTGTCCAACAAGATCCAATTATTACATAGAGGTGTTGCGAGAAATCGAGGACGAAGCCAACGCATATCAATGACCTTGTTCCAATAACATAGGTAACATGCATAGTCCACAATGGGATGATCATTATGGTTACAAATTGGAAAATGGGCACATGGATGATTTTTCCAATCTCCCCCAAGAACCTACTCCGGATGGGTCATATGTTCCGGATTCAACATATGTACCCCCATCAATTGAATGGTCATATGAAACACTATCCGAGTGCTCATATGTACCCCCACCACCACCCTCGGAGGTGCAGTCTTTGGAGGATATGATCACTAAATTTATTCAGAGTCAAAATGAATTTATTCATAGCCAAAATGAATTCAATCAAACCATCAAGCGAGAACTACGAGACCTGACAGCTTCAATTTTCCATATGATACAAGAGGACGTCACCCTTAGTAGTGAAAATAATATTCAAATAGATGATCCGAAAAACCTTGACCACTTTTTATTACCGGATCACACAAATGCGCAATCCATATCTAAGAGTGGAGACGAGAGTAGTGCTGGTGGTATGATTAAAAAACAATTAGACTCTGAACCATATAAGCCCGCAATCCTTTTTCCCCAACGGTTGCGACGGTCCCACCAGGAGATTTTAGAGAAAGATTCTCGGGAGTCCCTCTTAGATTCTGATTCTTTCACAACAATGGATTCAAGTATTACTGATTTCCAAGAATTTGATGTTCCAATTTTGAAGGAAATAATAAATATACATTTTGATCCTCCTGATGGGTTTGAAACTTTCGTGGATGTTTTTCAAATTCCCGACTCTGATAATTTGAAATCATTGGACTCATGCATTACTCAATCCCTAGCTTTTAATGATCAATCGTTATGGGAAATAGAAAATGCGTTCATTGTGGGCCCTAAGGAGGACCCTACTGCCATATTTGAGGAAAATGGCCTTCTTCAGACCTTCGAGTCTGAATTCTCAGAATCATGCGTGGATCCCTCCAAACATTCAAATGTTGACATTGCCACCGCATGTTCCGCACCTGTGTGAGAAGAATTTGAGAAATTCAATTTTGAGGAATTACATGCACGGGAATCACTTGAACCACGGAGCTCATCTATGCAAATTCTTCCTTCATACTTACATGGTTCATTTTTAAAGGAATATACTTTAATGGTGATTACCTTCTCACCATTGGATAAGAAATGTGTGGTCCAAATTGCTGAAAACTCTCATCTAGTCTTTGTCCAATGTGTAGAGGAAAATTTTGTTTGGGATCCAGGTGTATTCCTTGTTGATTACCAGTAGTGTAGCATCTACTTTTTTTTGTTTCTTGTTTGTTTTTGTGTGTTTTGTCTAACCATGGACAGGGTTTCTGAAAAGTTTCTAATTCTGAGGTGACTTCTTCACTTTACCCTCCGATATTTTTAATCCTCATGTTTCATACGTTTCATTGCATTTCATTCATTTAAACATCGAGGACGATGTTCATGCTAGGTTGGGGGGTAGGAACAAGCACACCTGTCCATCTTTAGACAAAAGTTTTACACCCTTTTGGTTTAATTTTTCAAAAAAAATTGTTGTTTGTTTTTAGGGTTTAAAAAAAAAGGGGGGGGGGGGAGATTTCGAGAGAATTTTTATAAAACGAAGATACCTCGAATTTTGGAATTTTTGAAGCTTTGGGCGAGGAAAAAAATATAATGGTTCATTGTTTTGTTTAAGGAAAAGATTTTTGGAAAAGTGCTGAAATTTGATCCCTCACTTTTACACTGTCTGTATACGTTTTCAAGGTTTTCGAATGTGAAGCTATGATTTCCGTTTTCTTTGACGATTGGATTGAAAATATGATGGAAAATCGAACCATAGTTTCACAGTTTCCTGGTTCATATGGGTGGTTTGATCAGCCACAAACCGTTGAATTAATTCGGGTACATGAAAAGGGCTGCCTATTGTTGGGGACCGTAAAAAAAAAAGAAGAAAAAAAGGTGTTAGTTATAAGTCTTGAAAAGAATAAAAAGTTGTGTGACTAGTTCGGGTTCGTAGCATTGTTAACCCGAGCCAGTAAGCCCGTAGGGGTATTTACATACCTAGTGCCCTAAAGACATCTGATTTGGGAGTCATTGGCCTAACGCTTGTTACATGGGTTAATTAGAGATCTTAAGGGACCTAGGCATTGTACAGTCACATGTGTGTGTTTGCAAAAAAAAAAAATTTGAAAAAAAAAACTCATAAAAATTGCGGCCTTTGAAAAAAACAGTAGTGCGAAAGCCGTCATGGTCGCCATGAGAGGAAGGCTGTTTTTTCTTTGCTAAGGTTAGGTGGCCTAGAATTTTGGATAAAAAATTGTTTTCACGGAAATTTTTGGTGGATCATTTGATACCTATATTTTTTCATATACGCACTTATCACCATGCACAATCAATTCAGCATGATTTCGAGAATTTCTGACCAAAAGATGAGATTTGTGAACCTAATTTAAGATTTGCCTCCGAAAAAATTCCAAGAATTGAGAAAATCCGGTGTTTGTAAATTTTCTTTTGGAAAAGTTCCCATGGTTTTGTTAGGTTTCTACTTTGGATTGAAAAAAAAAATGAAAAAAAATGAAAAAAAAAAGAGAATTTTGTGGGTATATTCACTGCAAACCCTCACGAGGCACAACTCGTCCACTAGGGGGAACCTAGGGGTTTAAGGGCTTACCGCATACGCAAAATGCAGTCGAGAGTGCCAGCGAAAGTGGTCTTTTTTCATTTTTTTTCTTCATTAGTTTATTTTCCTCAGTATTAGTTTAGTGAGTTTTATTCCTTATCGCTTATTTTGCTAAGGGACTAGCAAAAAGCTGGTTGAGGGGTGTGATAAGTCCACAAAATTAGGTCATTAGGTCATCATTTCATGAGCATTTGTGGACTTAATTAGGTTTAATTGCATAGAATTGCACTTAATTTCATGATTACATGTATTTGGGGATATTTTTGGAAAATGGTCAGAATTGGTCAAAATTCATTGAATTGCATGACTTTTGTGAAATTAGGATTTTTCATCTCATTCATCACCCCAAAATTAGTTTTTGGCTTCATCAATGCATACCTGCTATTTTTGGCACCATATGCTATTTTTGGAAAGTTTGTCATTTGGGTGCATCATTAGGCATGTAGGGTCCCATGCATTATTCATGTTTATTTTCTTACATGTAATTAATGATAAATTTATTTCTTTCAATTTGTAGGAGAAATCAACATGGGACCCACATTGATGAAATTTGAGAAGAGAGGTCAAATGAAAGTCAAATAAGCAAGCAAAGAAAGAGTCCAAGCATGCCTTGGACGTCCAACATGGGCCCCACACACACAATTGGATGCCAACATAGAAGCTTCCATTTGTGCACAATTATTCCCGGATTTTTATAGGGGCAGCAACTTAAAATGGCCATAATTCTCAAACCGAGTGTTGGATTGGCGCAATCTAGACACCGTTGGAAAGCTCTTTTCGAGTAGATATCCATGGACCCAAAATTGCATAAATCAGAGCTATATTGAGGGAGATATGATCTCGGGAAGTTGACTGCGCTACAGTTTTAGGCGGGAATTGCAAGAAATCTCAATATTTGGAAAGTTTCTTCCCTCTACATCATCATACAATTTTTAGAGATATTCTTGGAATTATAATAGGAAGGTGTGTGCATCAAGAAACCTAATAAGGCAAGGAGATCTCTCAAATTTAAAATTCTTTCCAAAGAAAGAAGCTAGCTTGGAGCCTAAGCAAGAATCTCTACACATAAGGAAACAAGAGCCCTAAAGATGAGAGATTATTTACTAAAAAAAGATTTGCGAAAAGCATAAAAAGGAACCAGCCAAGAGGGCTGGATGTGCAACATCTTTTGTAACAACCTTGGAGGCTCTCTCTCTTTCTCTATTCCACTCCCATCCACCCTTTCTCTCTAATCCCTTTCTTCTTCTTCTTTCTTTTAATTCTTTTAGGCAAAGGTTGAGAGGCCATGTTGAGAGAATGAAAAGGAGAGAAGAATTTTAATTTCTTGTATTCAAAGATCAAGGAATAAAAGACACTACTTGGATTGATTATGCGTGTTCTTTATGTAAGTGATTTAATTTTCTATTTCCAGTTCTTTTATGTGTTTTTATTGGAGACAATATTTCACATGATTAGATCTAGGTTTTTGAAAATAAAATAAATAGATTAAAAGTCGAGAGACATCAGGTAATCACTTGCATTTGTTTTTCTTTCCTACTCTGAGAAGAGAGGACTTCATTATCGCATTTTCAATACTTGTATGATCGTCTAGTTTCTAGATCTTTGATACATCTTTTCCGCTTTTTATTTTTTCCAACCCTTTTGTTTTTATTTAAAGTTAATATCCTGATCATTTTTGTTATTATTTGCAAATTCTTGATTTAGAAACCCCAACTTGCATCTTTCCATATAGAAACTTACAGTTTTTGTTACTTTCATAATCTATGGATGGATAGTGTTTTTCTACATGCATCATATTTAGAAATTGCATTAGAACAAGTTTTTGTTGCTGAAATCTCAAGATTATCAACTGATTAGAAACACTAAATTCGGATCTGATAAGTGAATAGTGAAAAATCGTGCACAGTTCAGCAGAATTGACCCAACTGGGTTACAAAAGTGCACGATTTAAAAACCAGGTAAACGTTAATATTTTTGTCCACAAAATAGCAGATTTAAAGTATGGTAATTGGACTTTGAAACCGCAGAATTTCAGCCAAAAATAACCTAGGGAATCATGTCAACCAGAGGCTCAAACAGGGGTAGTTGGTAAGCCTGCGTTCAGATTTCAGCAACAAAACAGTTCAAGTATGCATCTTTAAGTGATCATATCTTTTTCGTTTTAAGTCCTTTTTCGGTTTTTCTTTTTTTGTTGTGTTCATGCATCATCAGGCTATTGATCCCAGCCATTAGATTTAGGTTCACACCATCTAAGGCCAGTCGTGCAGTCCAGTGAAAATAGGGCTGCGCAATAGTTTCCATACTTAGAATTTTTTACAGCATGCATCATATAGTTAGAAACTTGCATAAAATTGTATTGTTAGAAATTAGGGCATTATAGATCATTCATATTTGCATAAAAATTGATTTTGGTAAGTAGGATTTAATTTAGAAAAGTTTGTTTTGATTTTTTTATATTAAATTGGTCGTTTGATTTGTGTGTTCTTTTGCAGGTTTTTAGATATTTTAGGATTGCTTAGATTAGATTTCCTTTATTACAATAGTTCTTTTATTTTTGGAAAGAATTGTAATTAAAATTTTTATATTTAGTTATCTAATTGAATTAGTTTCTATTTAGGCCAGATCAGTGTTTATTTAGGACAGGTCAAAGTTGGAAGGTTTCTTGAAAAGCATTGCTCCCTGTGGATCGACCTGGATTTACTAGATTATTACTACAATCGTACCCTACACTTGGGGACCGATCATCATGCATGTTAAAAAATAATTCAAATGTAGTTGCTCAAACGGTCATATTGATTGGTCTACTAGTTGATTTTGTCAACAACGTTCACTTACACGTTGTGAGCAATTGGTATTGAGTTTACCTTTTCTACTCATTCTTTTATGTAATCATGGGACACTTGTCCTAAGTTTGTTAGGTCTGTTTACAGTATATAAAGAGGTGCTGTCCTCATTTGTAATCATCATGTAATCCGTAGAAAAATTGAGTTATCCAAGGAGAGTGCTCTGGTATTTATCCAAAGAGTAGTTCTATTGGCACCACGAAAAGTTCTCTTCCCACAGCAGTTATTATGCTAATTTTGTTTTACAATAAAATTATTATGTGAAATGACTAAAATAGACGTCTCATAAACCATGTTGAAAATGCCAATTTCTCTTCACACACATAACCCATCTCTACCCTCTTCACACAACACTCACGGTTTTACATTCTCATTCCCCATTCCAACCCACATTTCCCTTCTTCTTTCACTCTCATTATTCCTCCCTTCAATCTCTTTACAACATTGCACCACTCACCCACAGTTCACCTTCTTCCTTGTTCCTTTTCTCCCTTGCTCTCACCAAACTATTTTATTGTAGTTGAATCAAACCAAATATTGCAATGGACAAGGAAATGAAAAAGGAAATCGTGTGTTTTAATCCTACTAGCAGCGAAAAGGTTAGTATGGTTGAGTATTTCAGTGTTTTTGTCAAATTTTTCAAGTTCTGTATTGTAGTTGTTCGCGATATGTCCGGACTGGTATGTCCGAACATTTCTGAAATGTTCGGACATACGATACCGAACATTCCCGAAATGTTCGAATACTTATATTCGAACATAACAGACTTGTTCGATACTTTATTTCCGAACATAAGTCAATTGTTCGGTACTTTATTTCCGAACATAAGTCAATTGTTCGGATTTTCTTTTCCGAACGATACTGATACCACTTTTCCTTAGTGCAGCTTTCCACAGAAGAAAGCCAAGTTCAGTCAGCCTATGTAATGGACTTTACAGATGCGTTTACTACTGAAGAAGTAAGACATTATATTAAAACTTCAATATACATACTTATTGTGTATTACTAATGTCTGATTCAATGGTTATGTGTTTAGATATTTCACAGCCGAGATGCATTAGTGAATTGGGCTCGTGATGTGGGTAAAAGAAATGGTTTGTCATTGTCATAAAGGTGTCAAATGCTGCGAGGCCTGGAATAAAAGCTAGGGTTGTCCTAGCATGTGAGAGAAGTGGCCAATTCAAGCATTGTAAGACCAGAGACGAGGGGCCTACTAAAAAGAAGATCAAGCAAACAGGATCGAAGAAATGTGGATGCCCTTTTACATTAAATGGCAAGAAGCTTGAAACTTTTGATGATTGGATGTTGGAAGTTGCATGTGGTATACATAATCACTCTGCTGCAGAGTATCTAGAGGGTCATTCATTCGCAGGGAGACTAACAGAAGAGGAAACAAAATTGATGGTAGATATGTCTAAGAGCATGGTACGACCAAAAGATATTTTGGTTACATTAAAACAAAGAAGTGCCTTAAATGTGACTACAATGAAGACCATTTACAATGCACGTCATAGGCACAGAGTTGTTGAGCGGGGTGGGAGAACACAGATGCAACAACTGATGGGAAAGTTGACAGAGCATAAGTACATTGAATGTCACAGGAACAATGAGGACAGTGACGTTGTTACCGATTTGGTTTGGGCGCATCCAACAAGCATACAGTTGTTGCGGTCATTTCCTCATGTCTTAATAATGGATTGCACTTACAAGACAAACCGGTATCGCATGCCCTTACTGGAGATTGTAGGAGTGACCTCGACAGATATGACTTTCTCTGTGTGTTTTGCTTACATGGAAGCCGAACGTGAAGACAACTATACATGGGCTTTGGGTGTTTTACGTTCTCTCATTGGTGAGGACGCTTTTCCTGATGTTATTGTCACAGACAGAGAATTGGCACTACTAAAAGCCATCAACACCATATTCCCTACTGCAACGCATCTATTATGCAAATAGCACATAAATAAGAATGTCCTAGCAAGATGTAAGAAATTGTTCGAGACCAAGGAGAAGTGGGATAGATTTATATTGCATTGGAATATGCTGGTCCATGCCTCCACAGAAGAAGAGTATATTGATCATCTGCGTAAGCTAAACCAAGAGTTCACAACATATCCATCAGCACTTCAGTATGTCAAGGAGAGTTGGTTAAATGAATACAAGGAGAGATTTGTATCTGCGTGGGTTGATAAATGCATGCATTTTGGAAATACTACGTCAAACAGGTACGTCCTATACTTTAATTTGGATGAATTGATGCTTATGCTTATTTATATATAATGCATTATTAATTATTATGTTGTTTATATAGGGCTGAGTCTTCACATTCACATTTGAAGAGACAACTTGGATCATCTCAGGGTACTTTTGAGACAAATTGGGCAAAAACACACAGCTTGCTTGAACTACAGCATACAAGTATTAAAGCTTCGTTCGAGAAGAGCAAGACAATAGTGCAACACAGTTTCAAGCCCTCTGAATTTAAAGAGCTTCGTGGGAACATATCAAGAAATGCATTGGAAAAGATTTTGGCAGAAACTAAGAGATCAAATCTGGTTGGAATTGATAGGATTGCATGTGGTTGTATTATCTGTTCCACACATGGGTTACCATGTGCACATGAGATTGCTACATATATTTCAGAAGGACGGCCAATTCCCCTACAGTGTATACATCCGCATTGGGTCAAGCTTGACATGAATCCGAGTACCGTTTCGAGCTATAATATGGAGTTGGACTGTAAGACGGAGTTAGAATTACTTGAAAAGAGGTTCAATGAATTTGATCAAACAAGAAAACTGCAACTCTTAAAGAAGATAAGGGAGCTATCAAAGCCTGGCAGTACATTCTTGTTAGAACCAGAAGCAAAGTCACGAACCCGTGGGCGACCACGTTGTAGGATTGATACATCCACCAAAAGGGAACCAAGTGCCTTTGAGTTGGTTCAATCTGCACAGGACAGTCACTCACCTTCATCCATTAAGGTTAAGGCACCGTTGGAACAGCAGAAAAGAAAAAAAGATAAGCCTAAAGTTGTGAGGACAAGATCCAAAAATGCCAGTTCGTATATTGCTCAGTTCTCAGAAGGATTAAGGCCTTTTATAAGCCTTATCAAAGATGTTGCAGCCGATGGTAATTGTGATTTTAGAGCGATTGCAGCGTTGATTGGTCATACTGAAGATGGATGGAGACAGGTTCGGAGAGAACTCTTGCATGAGTTGTTGCACCATGTAGAACATTACAAGCAGTTATACGGCTTGAAAAATAGAGTTGAAGAACTGATTGAGACACTATCTTACTATGAGGATAACCCTTCGTACAACCATTGGTTGACTATGCCTGACATGGGGCATCTTATCGCATCTCGTTACAATTTAGTCTTATTTCACTTTAGCATGGCACAGTGTTTAACCTTTCTTCCTCTAAGGTCACCACCATTGCCTGTATCTACTAAATTGGAGATAGCGATAGGTTTTGTTAACCAGTGCCATTTCGTTCAGGTATTGAAAACTAAAATTGTCTTTTTTTTTATTTAATTACAATATGTGAACGTATTAACAAGTTTATTTATTGTGTAGGTTTTCATGAACCCAGATCATCCTGTCCCACCCATTGCCAATAAGTGGAAAGAATTCCGTCATCCTTGCGCTAGCCAATGGGAATTACCATATGAAGATCGAATCAGGCGTTTTAAAGAGATTATAAGTCCAGATGTAGCAACCTGTGAGACTGTCTCATTGGATTGAGAAGATTGTATTTTTGTTTTCCATGTATTTCTCTAGTTTCATTGTTCAAAGAATTCATGTATTTCTCTAACAGAATATCCAAGATGAAAGGACAGCATTTTGTGATTACCGTGTTCCAAATGTAAACAACCGTGTTCCAAATATTGTGATTACACCCATGTTCTAACCCATAAAAAAAAATTACACCATAATATTAACCAAAATTTAAAAAAATAAATGAGTTTCTTAAAGTAACTGGTCATCTTCCAAAAAGAAATCAGCTACTGTCCCTACGATGCCTGCGGGCATAAGAACGAGCAGTCATGCTGGGGTGTTGAACCGTGCGCTCCACCTCTTCAATGGTCATTCCACGTAGCACATGTGCGGCCTGCTCGACGTGAGTGTATATACCATGTGGGTCATCAATCCATCCATCTTGGCCCCTCTCTATGACTCTATCAAGGATGCACAACGCACCCGCATTACGCTACAAGTAAGATGTTTAAATAATTAATTCACAATAAAAAACATATAAAAAAAATGTGAAATTTTGTTTAATTAACCATACCATCTCATAATCAATGTTTTCACTAGGTTGTGCATCTCGAGGATGTGGTCGATAAGCTGATTGGGAGTTAGGGTTTTGAAGCAACCTCCATGACACTCGTGCATACCAAGCCATGTACTGTGGTACACAATCAGATGGACGTCGAACTGGAACGCTTCGATTCAACCCAGACAGTAGGTGATCATTCCATCTTTCCCATACTTGATCAAAATATTGATATGCATTTGCAGTAGGGCCTCGTGTAGCACGGATTGGGATTAATGGGGGTGGAGGAATAGTCTGCACCCTACCAAACTGCCTCAGGATCCTATCTGGGTGATAGGGCTCAACAACGTCGATGGACTTAATGCACCCACAATAGAAGGCGACCTGATTAAATGGATGTTGCTGCCTAATATCGCGATAAGGATCCCATGTAACCTGCATGACCAAAACAATTAGCAGAAAATATAGATAATTTTCAGTAAGTCATGAATAAAGAATTTTTATTACCTCATCTGCACTCATATAATCAAGCCGCTCTCGCAGTGCCTGCAGGGGAGCAGTAGTCTCCCTACGAGTGAGCCAGCGATACACTCGGGGTTGGCTGACTCCATATAAAATATTTGACGTTGGAGCGAAACACTCGAAATGCTCAAAAATCCACGCCTCTAGCAGCGTAAGATATCCAGCAATCTGTTTAACTTCCTTGCGAGTAGCTAATCCCAACTGTCGATACAAATAAGCCAGAGCAGCGGCACCCCATACATATGTACGGACACTTGACAAGTCTGTCAACAATGTCAGATATATAATTGGCACACGTGTAACACTCTTGTCCACGAATAATGTACAGCCTAATAAATACAGAAGATATGCTCTCACTGCACAATCAATCATGTCATCTCCATCCTCATCGGTTATTAAAGAGAACCTCCCTCTTAGCCACTCCAATCTTACAGATTGGCCCCTAACTTGCTGCAGCTCATCATTTGCCTCATTTGGATGAACTCCCAGAGCGTCAACAAGGAGCGAATGAGCATCTTGAAATGACATTCTACCATTATAAGCAACGGAACGACCAGTCACCGGAATCCCAAGTATGGTGGCAACATCATCTAGACTTATGGACATTTCACCAAAAGGCATGTGGAAAGTGTTTGTTTCAGGTTGCCACCTTTCCACAAAACAAGAGACAAGAATCTTACTAACAGATCGGTATGATGCTGTGATGAGTGGACTCAAATTAGATCTATCCACTAATTCTCTGAACCTGTTGCTCTCATTCAATGGCCAGTGTAGTATTTTTTGTCCATGGCTCAAACACTTCAGCGGGGCCCGTTCCTGCATTCCGAAAATATTACATTATTAAAGAATGTAACAATTACGTTGAGTTTTATGTAACATAAAGAGGAAAACAAAAAAAAAGTACGTACCTGTGAATGCCAAATGTATGCAGCTATGTGCGTGTTGAAACTGGGCAGCAAAGAACGATCTACTGGCCCCGCAGTTATTTCTTGTTCAACATCAGCTTCTTCTTCATGTTGTTCAACATGAGTTCCTTCTTCTTCATTGCCTCCTCCTGAATCATATTCCGGTTCCCTAAATTCTTCTACAATCTCTTCATTTATTCGACGGCGCCTCCTATTGGAAGCCGTCGGCCTTACTCTAGAACTGCTTGGCCTATCCATTCCTGAAATATTATATGAAGAGTCATTAAATTTTTTTACAAGTGTTCGGCTCTGTGTGTTCGAACAAGTCAGAATTGTTCGGCATGTTCTGTCCGAAGATTCCTGAAATGTTCGAAGTTTATGAGCCGAACAATTTTGAAATGCACGAACTTTATAATCCGAACATTCTTAAATTGTTCGGACTTTAATGTTCGAACATCTGTGTAATGTTCGAAGTTTCAGAACCGAACATATCGCGACAATGGAAAAAAAAAAACTGAACAACTTGTCATTTTCGAGCTAATTAGACGTGTCATTATGTCCCTTTAGACATATTAAGATGCACACAATAGTTGCTACAATGACCTATTTGAGAAAATAACACAATGGCAATGGAGAAGAAGGAAGGTGATACCTTGGACTAAAATGGAGGTCACTACAACAGTAGATTCTTCCTCTCTTCCTTATCTACTTTTATCCTTTCACTAAGCCAATCTTCCAGCCAGAATGTAGGTCAAAATGGATAGAAGAATGGGTTCTCTATGTTGAGTTTCAATAGAGAGGAGAGAAAGGAGACGATGGTGAAGATGTGTGGGAAGAGAACCACACCAATGAGTTGTGTTGTAAGTGAAAGGGGTGATTTGGGTATATTGATGGGTGCAAAGAGAAAAAAAAAATTAAAAAACCTATTTTGTACATCGGTGTGAAGAGAAATGCGGTGAGAATAGCAAAAAACGTGGTGCCAACAGAACCAGTCTTATCCAAAATTCTGTGTCTTTGCTATTATTGTGCTGTAGCCAACAATGCAATGCCGTGAATTGCTAGTAATGCTTCCAGTTCCATCCATCCAAACATACCTATCAACTTCTTTTATGGGAAAAGGCCAGGAAGCCTTATGAAGAAGGCATCACCACAGGATAAGAGAATCATTTCCACAAATTATTTCATACAATCCATAAAATGGCTTGAATCTATCATCTATGTATGTGATCATGGACTCTACATGGGGGGATGTAAATGGGTCAGGATGGGTCCATGCATCCTCAAAATAATTTGGGTTCAACATGATTTTTTTTTAATTAAGGGGAAAACTCAATGACATGTTTCTGAATTTGGATTTGACACAAAAAATGAGGCTCATATGAGTATGCTTAGATAAATCAGCCATAAAATAGATATGTGACTCAGGGAGAGAGAGAGAGAGAGAGAGAGAGAGAGATTCCATTATGTGAACCATGATTTAAGGATAGCTCATAGATTGCCTAAATGTATAGAAACTAATTGTGGAACTGAGAAGATAAATTGTTGTTTATTAAACAGCATATGTTAAAGTACAGTTCATCCCAAATAAGTTAAAGTACAGTCCACAAATTATTTCATACAATGCATAAATGGCATGAATCTATATATGTATGTGATCATGGACTCTACAAGGGGATGTAAATGGGTCAGGATCCATATTTTACATGATGGGTCCATGCATCCTCAAAATTTGGATTAAACATCAACATGAAATTTTTTTTTCTAATTAAGGGGAAAGATCAATGACATGAATTTGAGACAAGAAATGAGTCTCATATGAGCATGCTTAGATAAATCGGCCATAAAATAGATATGTGACTCAGAAAGAGAGAGCGAGAGAGAGATTCCATTATGTGAACCATGATTTAAGGATAGCTCATAGATTGCCTAAATGTATAGCAACTAATTGTGGAACTGAAAAAATAGATTGCCTAAGTTAATTAACCAACTAAGCAACCTGAGTTGTTTAGACATTCTCATTCAGATATTTCTAATGAGTTTTAACATTATGATTTACTATTAAACTGGCCAGCTGGTTGGATATATATGAGAGAGAGAGAGAGAGAGAGAGAGAGAGAGAGAGAGAGAGAGAGAGAGAGTTTGGCTGACTTGAGGGAATCAGTCAGCTACAGAAATGAAAGGCTTCTTCTGCACATGAATCCAAGGTAGGCAAACAAAGAGGGAACAAAAGAAGTGGCTTTTGTAGTGTGCTCCACCCCAGGGCCCATAAGATGGGAAAGGAAGGATTTGTGGTGGGCCCTAGAGAGTGAACTCAGGAGGATGTGATTTGAGATGAGGTGGGCCCCATCTAATGATGGGTGACAGTAGACCAAAGGAAATCTACTTCTTATCCCAAATAGGTGGGCCCTGAAATAACAGAGTCCAAGCCTAAATGTGTTATTTTCTCGTGTCATAAATAAAATGCTCAATTTCTCATACAATGTGTAATAATTACTTAGAAATAAATATAAGTTGACAATGCATTGTTCATAAACTCCATAATAGCACTGAAACCATTGAAATCAGACCAAAGAAATTGAACGTACAACACTCATATATGCGAGGATGAAACTCACCCACATATGAAAGATGAAAATATTACACCTAATCACTCTAATAAAGACAATAAAATTCAAGTTTCTTTTTTAAAACAACTAATAGTATTGCTTAATGCAAATCACAGAACACAAGTTTTGACACTGCAGTAGATAAGCCATACATAATTACCTCATGACCTCGACTGTGATATAGAACCCAAAAATGCAGCAATACGCTCTTGAAACATAGTGTCAAAATCAAGATGTAGTTGGGCTCGGATCTCTGTCTTCAATTCTTCTTGTATCTAAGCTCGAACCTCTGCACGAACCTCTGATCTTACCTCTTCCCGAACTTTTTCGAGCATGGATTCGGTAAATTGGCCCATCATATCCTTTTTAGCTCGATCAATAGCCCTCTGCACTTGCTCATTAACATCATCCATTTGCCTACCCCTTTTGGTCAGGACCTTCTTCCCTGCTCCTTTGCCATGAAAATAACCAGACTTTTTACCTAGAACATGAAGAAGGATTTCATCACGAGTCATCTGTTCACCTTCATCTACATTTGTTTGTTCAATGACAAACTGATGCAATTGCTCCTGTATTAAGTTTGAGAACATGTCGATTTAGAAAGAATTAATGACAAATTTATACAAATTATATATATGTATATGCTTTCAGACTTACATGAATTTCTTTAGACTTAGGGTCAAACCAACGTACTTCCCCAACATCTGTCATCTTTGTATGTTGCTTAAGCCAAACTTCATCCGTAGAAGCTTTCTCACCTGTAATAGGATCTCTCTTTCAAGGCAACAATCAACTAGTTAGCCCACATATTGAAATGAATTAAATATAACAATGTGTATATATATACAAACTACATATTAAATTGACAAGTATACTTACTGTCATCTCTTCTACTTCGGCATAAGATCTTGTTCCACATGTATGCTTAGTTGTCAACTTTGACCTGTTTTTTGAATTTCTTTGACTTACCTTCTGGAAATAAAAAAAGATATAGCTATTCTGATGCAAAAACCAGAATTGATATTACAAGTATTTAATTTTTTCTTGTTAAGTTTAAGTTTATGCAGGACCAGAAACTCCAAGCTGCTGAAATGGTCCATTAGCTTCTTCCATGCCTCTGGAGTAACATCATCTGGAATATTCGTCAACCTTTCCTCGTCGTTGTTGTACTTTTTATAGATCATATGCAGCCGATTCTTCCAGCACATATACAAGCGTTGCATTGTTGATAGTAAAAACGCATCAAACCGAAATTCATTCTGCGGATCTACCATAAACTTCTCCTAAAACAAATAAATCAAATTATTAAAGTAAGATTACATTAAGGTATAAAATCAGAAACTACAATAAAATATAGACTTCTTAATTACTACCACATTACCTTCACTTGTTTCATCATTTGGGTTCCCACAGCAGCAACCACCTCTTGCCAAGTATCCACGTCAAGGGGAGCTAGGGACCTAACAATAAACCCACAAAAATTGACGATATCTCCGGCATTATCCTTCACAGGTCTAAGTATGTCATCTAGGATGGTGATTTTCAGTTTACCACCCTTCGTCTTCATTTCAATCTGGTAGCATTTATATTTTCCTCTTACACGCCTCTCTTTAGCAATACATGAGGCTGTACATAGCAATGACAGCCATTGATTAGTATGTACTCGGCCATATATTAAGTGCATGTACAGAAAGAGAGCATATGTTACCTTCACTGCTAGGACCAGAGATAGAGCCTCTATTTTGTTCTTGAACTTGGCCTTCTCTCTGTTGTTGTGCTTACCCTTGGTCTCTATTTTGTTCTTGAACTTTTTCCAAAAGTCTTTGTTATTGTGCCTGCCCTTGGCCATCTTTATACTGTGGGGCTTGAGGCACCAAACTTTGTCTTGTTCCTACAAGGTTTTGCAGCTCAATCCTTGACTGTTGTGTCATGGTATGGGTCCCTAATGTAGTCTCAGGCTGTTGTTGCTGTTGGGAACTTAAAGTAGCCCTGACTGCTTTTGGTGGATGATGTTATTGTTGGGAATTTACAATTGTCCTGACTTTTTTTTGTGGATGCTGTTGTTGTTGGGAACTTAAAGTTGCCCTGACAACTTTTGGTGGCTATTGGTGTTGGGTATTTAGATTTGTCCTGACTTCTCTTAGGGGCAGCAGTGGTTTTTGTGGCTGCAATTTTGGGGGCCTTAACGTCATCAATGGTTCTGACTTCTGGATTTTTAGTGTTGTGTGTGCCTCCTCTTGTTGTGGCTTTAATGGCGATGTAGCCTCATCACCCATATCAGTGTGTTTAGGCGTAGCCTTTCCTTTTAGTTGTCGCCCACCACCAGAACCAATTGATCCACGACCCCTTCCTCTGATTGTCATCTTTTGTAAAAAATGTAAAGATTAAAACATGAATTTAAAGTGCTATACATACAGAAGTTCTATATATTACTCATCATATATATAAAGTGCATCATGCATGATATGATCTCTATTCTTAAGACACAAGATGCAAGATAACATCAAAGAAGATCATACAGATACAAGATAACAATAAGTACTGTAAACGACAACCACTGTAATGGCAGAGAGTATATTCATCAAAAATAAAAAGCTCTTGCAAGGAGAGCCAACATAAAATCCACCACCAATGTCCTCTTCAGAGAGTATATTCATCAAAAATAAAAAGCTCTTGCAAAGAGAGCCAACATCATCAAATATAAAAAGCTCTTCCAAAAAATAAGGTTAATGAGCAAATGAGTAATTTTTATAAATCAATGATCAGAATTATAATCAGTTGATGAATACTCATCAATGTCTGGTTCATCTACATCATTTGATTCACTGTCCACATCATCAAATATGTCATCATCATTAATAAAATTATCTTCTAAGCTATTGCCAGCAACATTTTCCACATTAAGATCAGCGCAATTAGGCTCTACATCATCCCTACGTAGCATGACTGTGAGGTTATCATTGATCTCTATTGAGGAAGTCAACTCAAATCCACCGCCAATGTCCTCTTCTTGGTAAGCATCTTCTTCATCATCATCGGAATCGTCATCATCATCATCATCTAAGTTTTCATCATTGGTTAGTGGCATCTTGTAAAGATCACGAGGACTTGTTTTAACCACAACAAGCCAATCACTATTGACAAGATCTTGTACATAAAATACTTGTTCAGCTTGAGACGCCAAAATGAAAGGCTCATTGCTGGTCAAAGAACTGTGAATGTTCACGCTAGTATACCCATAACTGTCAACTTTGTATCCTCTTCCTAAGCGAGCCACATCCCACCAATGACAGTTGAAAATAGTAACTTTTCTCTCTCCCACATATGACAATTCTAAAATATCTTTCAACACATCGCAGTATTCTTTGTCTGGAGACTCATCATCTCCTCTAACAAGAACACCACTATTTTGAGTTCTTCTTCCGACTGCTCGATCTTTTGTATGAAACCTAAATCCATTCACGACATATGCTGAATGTCGGTGAGCCAATTTCAATGGGCCAATGGCTAAGCTTAGAAGGTCATCACTTGCAAGTCCTTCTGAAAATAGCTTGTTCACCTATTTCAACATGAAAATAGAGGACTCTATTACTTATACATTGAAAGAACTAAGTAAGAGTAAAAACATTATTTCATACACCTACACGTTGGTAGAACCAATTAGGAAACTCTTTATTGTGTCTCTCCGACACATTTCTGACGCTCTTCCTCGTAAGCTCGCTTTTGTGTTCTCTGTGAGTAGTGTAGTTAATAATGTAGTGAGGAATGAGTAAAAATATAGTTATAACTATCTAACTGAACATAACAGTTTGTATCTTACTCTATGAATGGCCAAACATCTTCACAGTTTTGCAGCACATATGCACAAGCTTGATTGAACTCTTCATTGCCAAGGTGATATGGCTTAAAACCTCCTTTAGCACGACCATTTTTTGTGAATATTGATAGCCCACCAATCCCTACATATCCATCATCATTTCGTGTAGCTCGATTGAATTTAGTTCGAACACCGTGCAGGTAATTTGAACAGAATGTTAAGCATTCATCCGCAATATAACCTTTTGCAATTGATCCTTTTGGACGAGCTTTGTTTCGAACATATGACTTGAGCGTACGTAAGTACCTAGTGAAAAGGCCACATTAGAATATATATTTTATGTATATTCATGTATAGAGAACACGAAGGTAATTTTCAAAATTATGAAGTACCTTTCAATTGGGTACATCCATCTATATTGTACTGGTCCACCAATCTTAGCCTTTTTTGCCAAGTGTATAGGTAAATGAATCATAACATCAAAGAAGGCTGGAGGAAAGATTGTCTCAAGCTTGCACAATGTTACCACAATCTGTTCTTGAAGTCTATCTAAATCATCATTGTGTAATGACTTTGAACATAATTTCTTGAAGAAGCTACCCAATTCAATTATTGGCTCACATACATCCTTAGGTAGTAATCCACGTATTGCAAAAGGAAGTATAATTTGCAAAAGAATATGATGATCATGACACTTCAAACCAGATATGGTTTTCCCATTCACATTCACACATCTTGATATATTTGATGAGAAACCTTCCGCAACTTGCAAGTTTGATAAAAATTTACAGAAGATAGTCTTCTCATTTGTGGATCATGCATAGGTAGCTGCCGGAAGCCAAACTTTACTACCATCAACATATGGATGGAGATTATGCCGAATTCCCATATCCACAAGATCATACCGGCTCTTCAAGGTGTCTTTAGTCTTACCTTTCATATTTAGCACTGTTCCTAACACATTATTTGAAACATTTCTTTCAATGTGCATCACATCTAGATTATGGCGTAACATGAGAGTCTTCCAATAAGGCAATTGGAAGAAAATACTCCTCTTCTTCCAATTATGTACAATATTAGACTCGCCTCGCTTTCGTTTATGGCCTCTTCCAAATACAACATTATCAAAAGAATGCAACAGATCAATAACATCTTCTCCTGTGAGCATATCCGGTGCATTTCTAACCTCTGTCTTCCCATTGAAAGACATTTTATTCTTCCGCCAAGGATGATTGGATGGCAAGAAACGACGATGGTCCATATAGCATAACTTGTTCCTTAGAGAGAAGGAGCAAGTATCTTCATGGCAGCATGGGCAAGCTAATTTTCCTTTTGTACTCCAACCTGATAAGTTGCCATATGCAGGAAAGTCATTGATCGTCCACATAACAGCTGCATGCAATTTGAAATTCTGCTGTATGAAGGCATCGTATGTGTCCAATCCTTCTTCCCATAGCTCCTTTAACTCTTCGATAAGTGGCTGTAAACACACGTCTATGTCATTTTCATGACATTTAGGGCCTGGAATACGAAGTGTTAGCATGAAGTAAGGGTGTTTCATACACAACCAAGGTGGCAAGTTGTATGGAACAAGCACAACAGGCCAAATACTGTGTGAGGAGCTCATATTCCCATAAGGTTGGAACCCATCACTGGTTAAACCTAGCCTAATATTCCTGGAGTCAGCAGCAAACACTTGGTGTTTTTCATCAAATGCTTTCCAAACCATTGAATCAGCTGGATGTCTCATTATGCCATCATCAATGCGTTTCTCTTTATGCCACCTCATCTCTTTAGCTTTTTTTTTTTTGACATATACAACCTTTGCAATCTTGGCTTTAATGGAAAATGTCGCAAGATTTTACGAGGAATCCTTTTTTGATTACCGATATCTTTCCAGCGAGAAAGACCACACACAGGACACTGTAGTGCATCTGCATTCTCTCTCCAATACAAGATGCAATCATTTTGACAGGCATCAATTTTTATGTAATCAAGGCCTAAATCCTGAATAACTTTTCTTGCTTCATAATATGATTCCGGAATCAAGGAATCATTTGGAAGAAATTCTTGATAAAATTTCAAAATGTCATCCAATACTGTGTCACTCAAGTTGTTAAGGCACTTCAAATGTAACAACTTCACTATAAAAGATAGTTTAGACATCTTCTAGCAACCAGGATATAGCTTAACCTCAGCATCTTTGAGCAACCGATAAAACTTTTGTGCTTCTTCATTTGGTACATCAGGATTAATTCCTTCTTCCTCTTGAACTCTCATGTTTGTGAAACCACATGTATCATGAACTACTCCAATCATGTCATCATAATCAAAATAATCTTCCGCATGTCGATCCTCATTCAAGTCAACATTGAGTGGTTCTACAGTTTCTACAAACTGTTCTCCATGGAACACCCATATTTTGTAATTTCTCACAATTCCTTTCTTGAACAAGTGAACTCTTACTTCACGCCTTTTCTTGTATGCAGTGTTCCTACATCTATTACAAGGACAACGAATCATATCGCTAACTCCAGGCTGACCGAATGCGAAATCAAGAAACAAATCAACTCCTTTTATATACTCAAGGCTTGCTCTATCATTAATCTCCATCCATTTCTTGTCCAACATTTTTTGAATCCTACATGATAATCAAAACAAATACTAATATGATTAAAAGAATGGTCTTCAACAAGTTTAATGTATCATTTCTTTACTAGTTTAATATATCATTTCTTTATGTATCAGCATTAATGTTGCAGCAACTTGATTGAATGCAACTAGGCATACGAATAAACAGATTTCGAAGTGGTCTCTTCCTCATATGACAATTTTTCTCACATGTTAAAATAAATCAAGATTGTCATGTATTTGACAAAAAAACTTGGAACTACATTTCAGAGTAATGTGGTTCATGAAACGTGACTTAGAAGACAAGAACATCAAGAGGAACCCTCGGTGGTTCCATGATATAATGAAGGGTTATGGTGATTTCTTTTAAGCTGTTTGCTTATAAAGTAAAGATTTTCACTAATAGATCTGATGGGATAGCAGGATTTAGAGAACTAGGATAAGACCTTATACTTGTTTCTCAAGTATGTTGATTTGTTTTTTAAATGTAGAGTGTTGGGGTTTCTTTTTGTGTTAAAAGAACCAACTTTCATTAATGAAAGGAGCAGCAAGACAACAACCAAAGAACAAGACTAGACAAGAAGCATCGGCAATCCAGATCCAATAAACCAAAAACAGAACCAGACCACCACAATGCCCAGGTTATCCTTCTCTTTTCCACAAAAGAAACTAGAGAGTGTTGGGAATTGAGTGAAATCAAAGGACTTCGGATGGGTTTATAATGGATCTTCCAAAATATCTACTTGTTATATTTTCTATGAGATCACATGTTCTAGTTAATCACTTGATCTTTTTTCCCTTTCTTTCTTTCTTTCTTTTAATATCTTTCCAATCATACTGCACCAAAGTAAGAAATTAAATTCACATATCATCCTCGTCCAAGAGCCCAACACAGTTTGTAACATAGTGGTTGCAACATTGCTATGAAAATACAGTTTGTACTCCAAATAGGTGACCACATGAATATTTATTGGTAGCTCTCTCCGCTAAAAATAACTAAAGATTGATCTCTGCCGATGTTGATGAGAGACTTGCGTAGTGTGTGTCATTGCAGCCATGTGACTATATCTAGTATAAAAGAAAGCGAGAGAGAAAAGGAAACCACAAACCCATAATTTTTGGGCTATATTTAGGACTCCAAACTCTCGCACCAGCACTTGTCAAGGGTTTAATTGCTGGATTCCTCTTCCTACGAGAGCAAGTTTCTTACCTCATGGGTAGATCTTCTCTTCTTTCCTCTCGATGAAAATGAACTGCCTTTGATTGGTTTACTTCACAACACTGAGAAAATATTTTAGTTTCCGCCCCGAGTATCCAAAGCTCCATCACATGAAGTATTGGTGTAGTCATTACCATTAAACTTTGAGGATCCAGAGGTCAGAATAATATAATCACGGTGATTATTAGCCCGACCATAAAAATCAATGGAACACTTTGCATCCAGGTGGGGCCACAATAATGTTTGCAACTAAGTTTGCTGCAAACGAGCGCAGTGGACCATTATCCACTTTTTTGAGTGAAAAACCATATGAAGCTACTGCCAAGAAAGAAAAACAAGTGATTATGATGAGGTTGGTGTTCCTAATTACCCACAACCTTATTTTTTTGATTGCAATTAGGGCTGTAAATGGATCGTGCTAGGCACAAATTCTAGCAATACATAATCAGAAAAATACTGGATCTGGGTCCAAAGGTGAATATCTGACTGATGGTAGACCAGATTGTTATTACTATTTCTGAAATCTCTAGTGGTTTTTATTAAAAATTGGCCTCCTGTTATGTTTCTTAAAATCTTAATGAAGGCTCTCATAGATTGGCTAGGCTAGAGTTATTTAATGTTGCAAGTCATGGTATGGTGGTCTATTAACTATCCTGATTGGTTTTTGCCCAGTTGAGAACCCTGCAGCAATGCAGGTGATATTTAAGAAAAAGTCTTCTTTAAGTTGCTATTTTTCTCACTCCGATCAATTATGATGTAACAAATCTAAAACTTTTGTATTTCTGCACAAATTCAAAAACAGGTTTGAATCATAGACCAGAATCTACCAAACACCTACAGTAAAACACATTGTTTGATCAGTAGGTAGCTCTTAAGTTTTATGGGCTCTTTAGTCAACAGCCAACCAAATATTACTATTAATGATTTTTATTTTAGATTCCAAAAATAAATCTTGCCTCCCAAGAACAATTCAATGGTCATTTAATTTCATTCCATGCTGATCATGTTTAGGTGCAGTTCATATTGGATCTCTCTCCACTACCCAAGAAACATTGGATTTAATCTTCTAAAATTTTATCTCCCCCAACCCAACCCTTCTTTTCGACGTCTACCTAAAATTCCCTAAAATGGCTTCAGATTTAACCGATCCCCAAATGGTGTATTGTGGCATCTCTAGTGTAACAAAAATGCCATTTGATGAACCAATCAGTGCAAATCCACTGTAAGATGCAATCACCAAAATCCCATATCTTGTTTCAAGCTATATCTGTGCTAACAGAGATTTTCTGGGGACTGAAAATAAAAGGCAACCATTTCACTCTCAGCACAGATGCATTTCTTTAAAGAGATGGGGTAGAGGCTGAAGAAACAAGATTGCAACTATAGCTGAAAGTAAAACTTAAATGAAGAAACCAAAGTATAATCATTTATATCAAATCTCCCCTTCATTCATCATCTCCATCATCACATTCATCCCATTTATTTTCCATAAATCAAAACCAGTTGACAATTTAAATCTAAAAACAATAATGAAATCATTTCAAAGCTATAATTCTATTAAAACACATGCATATATATCCATAAAAATATATACATATTCACTTGCCTTTGGGTGAGGAAATCCAAAATGATCGAATCCACAACTTAGCTCAAAATGCCCAAAACCTATGAATTAGAAACAAACCCACATAAATAACTCTACAGATCACAATCTAACATGCTAACAAACTCATCTAACACTAATTAATGGAAAACCCCCAATTAATAAAACCTAATCAAGCTTGAAATTAGGGATGATGAAGATCGTGGGGCCCACTTGATCGATGGCCCTCGGAATAGTGGTGGTGATGGTGCTCGGTGGTCCACTGGGCAAAGAGGGGAGGAACGAATCAGAAAGAATGAGAGAAAGAAACAGAGAGAGAGAGTGAAATGGGTGGGTCACGTTACTAGGAAGAGTGAATGAGGAAATAAGAAAGGAAGAAAGAGAGAAACGAAAATCAGATGGGAGATGAGATGAATCAGTGGAGAAGGAGATGGGAATGAGAGAGGGGGCTGCTGAGAGCGTGGAATGAGAAAAGGAAAAGGGAGATAAGGGAGAAGGATAAGGAAGAAAGAAAGAAGAGGAGGAGGAGGAAAAGGCGGCTGAGCAGGGAAGAGGAGAGGAGAGGAACAAAGGAGGAAGAAGAGAACAGAGGAAGAGAGAGGGAACCAAGGGAGAGAGGGAGTGGTGTGCAGGTGGGACAGGGCAGAACAGAGGAGGAAGCAAGGGAGGAAGAAGAGAAGAGAGAGAGAAAGAGAGAGAGAGAGAACCGAGGGAGAGAGGGAGTGGTGTGTAGGTACGCAGGGCGAGGGGAGACGGGAGGAAGAAGAAGAGAGGAAGGGAGGGAGGAGAGCAGATAGAAAGATGGGGAACGAGGGCGAGAGAGAACAAAGAAGAAAGAGAGGGAGAGGGGGAATGGTGCGCGGTCGTGTGCAGAGTGCAGGAAGAGGGAGGGGTGTACCTGGTGCAGTGGAGGCGTCCAGCGGCGCGAGGAGGAAGATGAAGGCTCTAGCTGGCGTCCGGCCGGGGGATCCTTCACGCGCTTGGCAGTGCTGGCGATGAGAGCATCGTGCGCCTGGGAGAGGTCTGGAAAGGGAGGGAGAGATAGATAGGGATGAGAGGAGATGGGTCTGGAGATGAGGAGGACGACGATGGAGATGAGAGGAGAGGAGGGAAAGAAAGAAATGTGTGAGGGATAAGAGGGAAAGGGGAGGGCAGCGCGTGGGATGGAAAAGAAAACTGTGGGAAGGAAAAGAATAAGTGAGGGCATTAATTAGCGCGCCAAGTCCGGTGTATTTCGCGCGAAATATTTTGACCTATTTAGTGACAACATTCAGTGACGACCCAAAAACAACTTGTCACTAAAAAGTGCAATTTGTGACAATATACTTTCTTGTCACTAGTGAGACGTGACGACTCTTTATATGTGACAGTAAAAATTTCTTGTCACTGATCAGTTACTTTCAGTGACAATATATACCTCCCTCACTGAATAGTTGTCACTGAATCCGCATTTTCTTGTAGTGGAATCGATATCCATTCAGAAAGCGCACCCACTACCCAAATAGTAGGAGCCATCCATAGCTGCATATCTCTCAAATGATTCTGTACTAGCCCTAAGGCCCCAGTTGAATGCAGAGAAAAAGTAGAGAGGCAAAAATTCTTTTCTCTAGTAAAATACATTTCCTCCCTATTTGGATCTACATACAAAGAAAAGTAATTCCATCCTAACTTAGTAATTCCCTCCTAACTAACTTTCACAAAAGCAAGACAAAAGCTTTCCTCCAGTTAAGGGTGGAGAAAACTTCCTTCTCTCTACTAAAATTAAAATTCTCATTAATAAAAACTAACATCTAACTACTTAAATCATTTTCATTTCTTTATAAAATGTTTTTAAAATGGTTTCTCCAACATAGTTTTCTCTGTTCAAATCCAAACACAATGGAGAATCACTACTCCTAAAAAAAATGTGGTTCTCCACAAGGGATTCTCAACTCCTAATGGGGGATTCTCCACTCGTCTTTTCTCTAAATCCAAAAGCACCCTTAAGAATTACAAATAAAACATCACAAATAATTCAGCAGTTTCTCTCCAACAAAAAGATTCCAACTACATACAATAAAACTAAGCAGCAGCATTAAGACACCCACACAAAATGAAACATTGAGGGATATAAAGCAACCCAAGTTCAATTTTTACCCCAATAACATTCATGGACCATTTGCAACCTTGCAAAAACAACAACAACAAAAAAACCCAATTGAGAGAAAAACCATCATCAGTTATTTTCCATGCCAAGACGAAATCATACATGAAAACTAATCCCCAAATAAATACGAGAAAACCCCAAATGATTTCTCAAGCTCATAGAAATCCAGGTATGCAAAAGAAAGCAGATTGGTTCGAAAAGAAGTAAAAGAAGGGTGATACTAACAGGATTGGCAGATCCAGTTTTCTCTCTGGTATTGGAAACTACAGGGGAATGAAACCAAAGAATCACGACAAATAGAAAAGAGAAAACTACAGGGGATGATTTGACTAAAAGGAAGTATTGTATCACCTGTTAGTGTGAGTCGGCTACGAGAGAAGGGACAGAGAGGATGCACTGGCGAGGGAGACCGTGAGCGTGATAGAGAGATTGCCGAGGGATAGAAAGAGGCGCAGAGGTGAGGGATGTGCAGCGTTCTACAAGGGATCGTGATGCTCTGTGCTGGGTAGTGATGGAGAGGATGGCGGACGAGAGAGGGGGCTGGACGAGATGGAGATGGCGACGGGTGGCTGGCGCTGCGTTCGTTGAGAGAGAGATGCACGAGGATGTGAGAGGGAAAGGAAAATTTGAGGGAGGGATGCAGAGGGCAATGGCGATTTGAGTGAGATGCAGAGCAGCAGAAGGGGTTTTGAGATGATCCATTCTTTTTTTGGTATAAAAGCGCGATTTCCCTGCGAGTTGTGGGGTGAAATTTGCCCCAGACAAAAATATTACCTTTGCGGCGAAAAAAAAATCCCTGGCAAAAATATTACCTCCGCCGGCGAAAATAAGAATCGCCTGCAAAAATATTATATTGCCGGACAAAAATTAAACATTTGCTGGCTAAACAACATCGCCGAGAAAACTGTATCTTTTCCCGGCTAAATATGTTTTTGCGCCGGCAAAAGCTCTATTTTTTTCCATGCATTTAGTTATTGCACCGGTAAAAAATCGCCGGTAAAAGTGTAAATTCTGTAGTGATATCAGCTTAATCCATTGCAGCTCCATGTTGTTTAGCCCCAAAATTCTCAACCTTCAAGTTCATATAATCCCCTACAAATCCACTGTAAATCCATCCAAATTTCTACCCAACCACAGATCCTGCTCAACTAGAAATCCCATCTTCCATGACTACTAGCATAGCACAGCTCTCCCAATCTTACAGAGCTATATACCACATGAATAAAATGAAGAGCATGAGGAAAAAGCTTCCTAGTCGTGTCCTTTCTATACAAACCAAGACTACCCATAAAAAAATATTTGAAAGTACAAGCTGTTTCGGGTTCTGAACATAATTCATCCCTGCTGGATTGGTATTCGAGCACCATCTTAGATTGAAGTGCAATTACTCGAATTTTAATAGATGAGTAAAAATCTACTTAAGAATGAGATAAACCCTATCAATCTTCACCTGATCAAGAAACCCTAATCACTACAAAAAAAAAAAAAAAAAACCAAGCAGGATAACTACCAAATTTAAAATCCAAAAGTAGGCCAGAGAAAAACATTAAAAACCACAAAAACACAAGGCAAGTCCTACATACAAATCGGATAAGAAGCCATGATTTTAATCTAGGACTGCATCAAATCAACAAAATCATCAAGATAAGCAATTATTCTCTGCTTCCTGCTCCAATGCACAACCCCCAACAATCCAACCCAGTCAGTAAATGGAGATTGGATTTATGGTTATGGGGATTTTGATGTCTAGTGTCAGAATACTCTAAGCCATACTTTCCTTTCTATGATTATTTATTACTTGTGTCGAAGGTCCTTTAAATATATCTATAGTATTTGGAATTGGATGGGTTGCTAAGGTTTATTATTTCGATCTTATCTCAATCTCCATAATTGATCCTGAAATTCGCAAAATTAAGCCTTAACACAGGCTAAGGTCCTTTAAACCATATCTCTATTAAATTTCAATAAAATTTATTAAACTGGCCAATTAACCTAAATCCAATTAAAAATCAATCAAACACAAAGAGAAGGGGACGCGGGAGTTATACGTGGAAAACCCTACTTGAAAAAAACTATGTCCTTATCGTCTAGGTCAACAGACAACCAAGCACTATAAGAACGAAACTTACAAAACTCACAATACCTTCCTAGTTGCAACTCAACTTAAGGACTCTCACAATACCCTTCCTAGTTGCAACTCAACTTAAGGACTCCTTGATTTGTCGACGCCTCGTCATAAACCTTCACCGTTCTTGAAACCAACACCTTGAACAGCGTCTTCAAGGTGTTGTATCTATCAACTCAATCTCCAGGTCACAGGTTAGCAGTATCTCACTACAACAATTTTCACTTTTGCCGGCGCTTGACCGTTCTTGAAACCAACACCTTGAACGCGTCTTCAAGGTGTTGTATCTATCAACTCAATCTCCAGGTCATGGGTTAGCAGTATCTCACTACAACAATTTTCACTTTTGCCAGCGCTTGGTCAATAAAAAGCCGGGAAAAAACCTTTCCCGGCGTTTTCTCTTGCGCCGGTAATTCGCCGGCAATAATATGCCAGCCAATACCCTTTCTCAACAAAAATAAGGTGGCGCCAGGAAAAAGTTGTCCATTGCCGGCGTTATTTTTCGCCAGGTAAAAGGGTTTATTTTGCCGGAAAAAAAAGGTTTTTTTTCAATAATAAAATTTCAAAAAAACTTTTGCCGGCGTTTTTCTTGCGCCGGGAAAAGTAGTTTTTTCAAAAATAAATTTTAGAAAAACTTTTGCCGGCGTTTTTCTTCACCGGGAAAAGTAGTTTTTTTTTTAAATAAATTTTAGAAAATTTTGCCGGTGTTTTTTTGCGCCGGGAAAAGAATTTTTAAAAAAAATAAATTTTAGAAAACTTTTGCCGGCATTTTTTTGCGCCGGCAAAACTTTAGTATAATTTTTTTAAAATGTAGCGCCGGCAAAACATTTATATTTTATAAAAAAAATTATTTTTTTATTTTTTTCCTGTACTAGTCGAGCCCCCTGCACGCGCAATTTCAAACACAACAAACACTGCTTTTTGGACATTTTGATGCTTACAGCCCCACTGCAGACACCATCACCATCTCCTTCTCCATTCTTTTCCTTCTGTTCTCTTTCTCCTCGTCTCTTACTCTCCCTCACAACCACCCACTTGCCATCACCACCCGGCTTGCATAGCCACTGCACTCACCCTGCACCAGCATCATCCATATCCAAGCACATCTAGATATGCTCCTCTTCCCGTAGGGGTTGATGTATTAATTGCTTAAATTTAATAATGCTACCCACAAGAAGTTGAGACTTGTAGTTGTCACTTTTCTAACAGGAGACCATCAGACTTGCCTACTACACACTGTAACCCTGTTCAGAATTGACCCCATGCCAAACGGGCCATAAATGAACTAATACATGATTTTCAACACTAAAATCACCTAGACCATCCACACTAAAAAGAAACCAAACGAATAAATAAAGAAAATAACTTAAATCTTAAACCTCTAGATAATTAATGGTACCATTTTGAAGCCTTAAATGACTTATTCTGGAGCAATCAGTGACCAAGACTTGTGAGTTCAAATGCTAAGGAATGGCGCCTAAAAAGACCTTCAAAACAAGCAGTTGTCTCAAAAACTTGTGTTGTGGTGGAGAGAAGTGCACAAGAGAGGAGAAAAAGAGATGTCAGATTTTGCATGGTCAACCATCACAAAGGGCGACACACATGGGCAAAGAGAGCCGGGGACATCTTTCACTCCATTGGTATCAAGAAAGAACAGATACAATGTGGCAACGAGAGAACAACAATAGATCATTATGAATCCAAAAAAAATATATTCAGAGAGAGAGAGAGAGAGAGAGTAATGAATACAAAAGAACTACTCAAAAGTCTTTCGTACAAAAAGCCTCTCAAATTGTTATCACATGAAACTCACCTCTTTTACAATGGGAGATCACGACCAAGCCTCTTAATAGGCTTTCATCTCACGACCAACTTGTAGTGGTAACACCTGACAATTTAGAGAGAGATGAATTCCAGAAAAATGAGAGAGATAGAGATGAATGTCGTATCCCTCCTTGGATCGACTGATGTCTATATATAAGGGTTTAATCCCTAATTACAATCAATTATAATACAATTACAAATCATCACAGATCCTAAAATTAAGAACAATCTTTGACTAATTACAAAGCAATAAATAGGAACAATAAATGGGCCTGGATATGGGCCAAAATGAATGGGCCTGGATTGACACCCCCCTCAAATTGATGCTGGGGAGTCATAAAGCAGCAATTTGAAGACAAGAAATTGATGTGAGGCCGAGGAAGTCCCTTAGTGAAAAATATCGGCAAACTGAGACTCTGTAGGGACATGCGGTAGACTAATGACATCACGCTTATATTCATCTCGAATAAAGTGGCAGTCAACTTCAATATGTTTGGTGCGTTCATGGAAGACGGGATTTTCAGTGATGCGAATAGCCCCAGTATTAACGGCATGCAATGGAGTAGGAGAGGTTTGAGCGAACCCGAGTGCCGAAAGAAGTCCCGTAGCCATAAGATCTCAGAACAAGCAGAAGACATTGCCCTATATTCAGCTTCCGTGGAAGATCGAGACACCCGTTCTTGTTTCTTGCATTTCCAAGAAATGAGAGAATTGCCAAGGTACATGCACCAACCAAGTTAGCAGAACGGCGTGTGTCTTGACAGCCTGCCCAGTCAGCATCCGCATAAGCGGTCAGATGAAGAGGATTATCCTTGGGACAATATAAACCACGAGGGACAGTTCGCAGTAGATAGCGAATAATCCGCTTCACAGCTGTCAAATGAAGGTGTCGAGGAGCTGTCATGAACTGGCTCACAAGATTAACAGGCATAAGAGATGTCAGGTCTAGTGATAGTGAGATAGACAAGACTGCGCACCAGACGCCTATATGTATGAGGATCAGGAAGAAGATCTCCATCATCTTTACTCAACTTGAGATTGACCTCTACAGGTGTATCAACATGGGGAAGATCCTGGAGGTCGGCCAACTCGATAAGATTGGATGTGTATTTGTGTTGGTTAACAAATAGACCTTTCGAGATTGATGCACTTCTAAGCCCATAAATAATGCAATGGGCCCAAATCCTTCATACGGAAGGAATCTTTGAGAGAAGCTTGGAGAGATTTGATCATACCAGCATCCAGTGCCAGTGATAATAATATCGTCAACATATACGAGAAGTATAGTAACACCAGTAGATGTGTGGCACAAAAAGAGAGATGGATCATAAGGACTTCTGGGTAAAGCCACTCTCGCATAAGCGACTCTGGAAGGTTTCGAACTATGCCCGAGGAGCTTGCTTTAGACCATAAAGTGATTTTCGCAAGCGACAGACAGTCCTCTTTGAGGGAGAGGGTACACCTTGTGGTATCCGCATATAGAGACTTCTTCGTGCAGATCTCCCATGGAGAAATGCATTTTTGACATCCATTTGGTATAAAGGCCAGGATTTAGATGCGAAGCAATGGTGAGAAGTAACGAACAGATATCATTTTTTCCACAGGTGCGAAAGTTTCCTCATAGTCAATGCCATACTCCTGACGGTTGCCCGAGCGCCACAAGTCTAGCTTTGTGTCTATCCAAGGACCCATCAGATTTAAGTTTGATCGAGTAGATCCATTTGCAACCAATGGGTTTAACTGTTGAAGGGACACTCCACAATATCCCAGGTGTGATTCGATCCAATGCATCCAATTCCTCCTTCATGGCCTGGTTCCAACAATCTTGTTGTACAGCCTGCAAATAAGAGCTAGGGATAGGGACAGAAGATAGAGTTGTCATCAAAGAAGTATGGCGAAATCCATACCTCTCAGGCGGTCTAGAATCTCTGGAGGAGCGACGTAAGGTCGGAGTAGGTGCAGAACCATTGGTCAGTGGAGGATCAGGAGGATGGCCATCTGCAGGTGGTAGGTTTTTCCCGTCGGTGATACACAAAAATCAGGATTTAACCTAGTAAAAGTTGTTTGATCCGATGGTGGATCTGAGAAACCGGGTAGAGAGCTGGTGAAGTGGTTGAGGACAGTCTATGTGAGTGGGGAAGAAATTCTGATTTTCAAAGAAAATACATTGCGAGAAACCCTGATACGACGTCCAATGGGATCATAACAAACAAAACCTTTTTGATTAGTGGCATAACCTAAAAAACGCACACCTACGAGATTGCGCGGTTAGTTTTGTTCGGTCCGTGAGAGGAAGATGAACAAAACAAACACATCCAAATGTATGAAGGTGATCAACAGCAGGTTGTTGCCCAATGCAGTTTAAAATAAGGGGTGAAATGATCAATGGTAGGTGATGGAAGGCGATTGATGAGATAAATTGCGGTGGTAAGGGCTTCAGTCCAAAAACGAGGGGGGAACACAAGATTGAATGAGAAGAGTTCTAGTACATCAAGGAGATGTCTGTTTTTCCGTTCTGCAACTCCATTTTGTTGTGGAGTATACGGACATGTACGTTGAGAAATGATTCCTTTATTGTTCAGAAAAGATTTGAAAATCATTGGACACATACTCCCACCCCTGAGTCTGATCGCAAAATCTTAATACATGTGGAGAATTGTGTCTCAACATAGCTTAAGAAATCTTAAAGCATGAAGAACATTAGACTTTGAATATAATAAATAAAGCCAAGTAAATCTGCTGTAGTCGTCAATGAAGGTGACAAAGTACTTAAAATGACTATGAGAAAGAGTCGGAGCAATGCCCCAAACATCACTGTGACTTAAGTCAAAACATGCAGTGCTCCGTGTGTTAGAGTGTGGAAAAGGTAAAGTTTTACTCTTTCCTAATTTACAAGCATCACATTCAAACGAAGCAGAATCAATAGGTTTATTTAATAATCCAGATTGAAATAAAGTAGACATAGTAGAGGTATTTGGATGACCAAGTCTATTATGACACAACCGAGAATTATTCTGAATGGAAAAACAAAATAACTGAGATGAAGAGTTATTCGGAACAAATGAAGACACTGGTAAAGCAAAAAGTCTTCCACGCTTAGGCCCCCTCGCGATCACTTCTCCCAACTCCTGGCCCTGCACAACACAACCAGAAGGAGAAAAAGAGACATTGTAGTTATTTTGAACAAGTTGACCCACAGAAACTAAATTGGTAGCAAGATGAGGAGAAACTAAAACATTGGTTAATGGTAAGGGACTAGGATATCACCAACAGAGATGATGGGGAAGATGATCTCCCGTTGGCAGCTTGGACAGTAACATGACCAGTGTAAGGAACAACATTTGTAAATTTAGGGCTGAAGTGGTCATATGGTTACTGGCACCAGAATCTAGGTACCAAGTATTGGAAAGAGGGGAAGCAGTACCTGCGATGTTCATGGAAGCTAAGGCATTGATGATCATTTGGTTGACCATCTCAGAGGTGAGAGGAGCTGGTGACGCAGAGTGTGAGGAACCAGGTTGGGAGGAAGAATCATACTGCAGAGAACCACTGAAGTCAGATGAAGCATATGGTGGAGTGGTCATAGTGTAAGCACTAGGAGCTGACTGCACGTAGTTGCGGGAAGTAGAATTGCGATTCTTCTTCCGGCACTCTTCAAGAACATGACCAGTTGCCTTACAATATCGGCAAATTTTTGCCTTGCATTGATTAGCATAGTGTCCATATTTTTTGCAGTTATGGCACTGAACTTTACTGATGTCCCGAGGAGGTTGTTTGGTTGTAGCAACACAGGCTAATGGAGTCTCAACAGATCTCTGTTGTTCCAGAGTAGTTTTAGTAGCCAGACGTTGTTCCACTCGGAGAAGTTCCTGAAGACAGGCATTCAAGCTTGGAAAAGGAGCCCTGCTCATCAAGTTTGATCTAACTGGCTCAAACTCCAGAAGAAATTTCATGAGAAGCTAATCACGATGACTACTTTGTTGTAATGGAAGCAATTCCGGTAAAAGCGCTGCAGAGATCTTGGCAAACTTAATCTCATCATATTCAGACCACAGGTGGCGGAAGCCATTGTAATACTCCTGAATAGACTGGGTGCCTTGAGTGTATTGAGAGATTTCAAGCTCTAATTGAAAACTGGCGAGCAGCATTGCTCTGTTGATAAATGTGCTTAAGATAATCCCACATGTCACGAGCAGTTTGGCAGGGTTTGAGGTTGAGAAAAAATTGAGACTCAACAGAACCCAGCAACCAAGTCTTAATTTTAGCATCCTTTGTCTTCCATGCTAAAATTTTCTTATCGTCTTCCTCAGGTTGAGGCTCAGACCCATCAATGTGTGTCCACAGTTCTTTTCCTTCCAAGTAAATTTGGAATTGGAAGGCCCAGGAGGTATAATTAGTTCCATCAAATCGAATCAGGGATATTTCATGTTTGTCCATGACGAAAAACAGCAAGAAGCACACAAGCAGAACAAGCAGAACAATAGATAACAATGTGAATAACACAAGCAGATAACAACCAGCAGCCAAAATTGTAGAATAAGGATGGCCAGAACAGGCCCAAACACCACAGGGTAGAAAACAGAACAGTGGATACAGAGAACAGTAGCAATCCACTAGCAAGCACCAAGAAACAGCAGGAAATAACAGCAGCATGTAAAGAAGGCACCAGAAGACGTCAGGGCATCAAAAGCACGTATCCAGCAGGAAAAAAACGTCCCTGTCGGCAGTGCGTTGATGCACACGTGGGCCCCACTTGATGATCTTGGCACAGATCAGAGTATGTGGATGGAATGAGAGTAGTTTTATACAACTACTGGCACTGGTCGCATGAAGATCAAATCTAGATCCAGGATTTTGTTGGATGGCCGAGATGAAAACTATTGAAACGAATGAATATTCACAAAAAATGGTAGAAAACCTGCCTCTGATGATAAATACATCATGAGAAAATCAGCATAAATCTAAGAACCTCCAGGCGACCAAGATGGTAGTCGTCCACTGATGAGTTGGTGATGATATCGGCTGGGCCACGTCTGATCTGAAATGATCAGGGATGATCCGGCTGGAGGAGAATGATCACAGATGATCATTTACTGGCTTCCAATGTTTTGGAAGATGATATAGGAGAAGATCAGAGATCACAGATTATAGATCTAGCTCTTATACCATGACATTTAGAGAGAGATGAATTCCAGAACATGGGAGAGATAGAGATGAATGTCGTATCCCTCCCTGGATCGACTGATGTCTATATATAAGGGTTTAATCCCTAATTACAATCAATTATAATCAATTACAATTAATCACAGATCCTAAAATTAAGAACAATCTTTGACTAATTACAAAGCAATAAATAGGAACAATAAATGGGCCTGGATATGGGCCAAAATGAATGGGCCTGGATTGACAACACCCACGGTCAACAGCCATGTCAGCCATGATTCTTTATTTGATCTCCCACATGGTCCTGGTATGAGATAATAGCAATATGATTGTTATATGATGAAACAGGGAAGAAAAACAATTGAGATTTTCTCTACTATGGTAAATTGCATTGTTAGCCTGTAAATGGCTTTCAAGTCATTAGGAATTTCTGGGATCTTGAGAATTGAACCATTCTCATAGATTATTCTTTGTTTTGAAAGAAGGAGACCAAAGACCCATATCGGTCAAGTCATTCAGAAGTGTTTATTTAGTCACAAAACAAACTGCACCACTGGACAATGAATCAGGATTAGAGTATACAACAAAAGGGTGTAAGCCTTAGGCAGTAATGACAGTCCAAGGGTAAAAAGAATGGCAAACCTTAAAACTCACGACTGTAGATATTGGAGGGTATAAGGCTGCAAAGCACTCATTTTTGCCAAGAATCTGACTAGGTGAAATAGTAGGCATTGGAGCGTACAAGAAGGGATTCCTCACTCGCCATTCTTGGAACTCGTCTCTCTCAAGGCAGCCCTCCCCAGCGATCAGATGGAGTCACATCCACATGTCAGGTTGAAGAATCCCTGCACATGTTATCATCGTACTAAAGGAGTAAGGACTCAGATTTCAAGCCATAATTTTTGGCTCATTATGTGCTAGCACCACAAATGTCACAGGCTCATCAACTATGTGAGGTTAGAGTGCTTTTATTTTTTTTTATTTTTTTTATCTAGAATCTGTGCAGTAGGGTCAATTCTGGTGGAAGACTAAAGCCTTCTCATAGGTGTTTTTTTGTGAGAAAAGTAAATTCAAACCTCAGAAAAAGAGGACATCTTGGGGCCAGATTTCACTTTTCAACAAAGTAGGTTGGCAAACCAACTTATTTTGTTAAATGATAAGGACATCAAGGCAGCCCTACAATCTCCTTCCTTTTGCTGAAACTCTTTTTTTTTTTTTTACATTGTAGTTGTGTTCCCCGCAGTAAGACATTTGCAGGCAGGATTGCCCAACAAACAACAATATAATGACACCATGGGACAAATCAAATGGAGTCTCAATCTCCATTCCAAGAATCTCTATATTCTTAACTATACCAAGTGTGTAAAAGTTAGAACTAATATAATTTGAACACAAGTCTTTCCTGTGATCAAACTCTAAAAACCAACCTTGCTGACATGACTCCCATTGTAGGTCTCATAAGTGCCCTCTTTCGCAGCAAGTTCAGTAAAAGCTTTCAATGCGTTGGTAGTATATAGTCTCAAATATATGTCTTGGTTTCAACTGTTGGGCGGCACAAACATAAAGACAGACAGAGATCACACTACAGAAGAGACAGAAATCACTAAATGGATGCATCTTGGAGCCCCTAATATCACCTCGGTGAATCAACTGCCATGCCAATTAAGATAAAAGTATCTGCAAGGCCCTGTACTCCTATGCCAATTGACATATGTCGCATATTTGATCTCCCTTGCAGTCTAGACAGGGTAGTAGTTACATCGATTATTTTGTTGAGATTCATGGTAACTATTGCAGTAACCTGTATGGTAACAGATGATACACTGATTTCACGGCTTGAGAATATAATCAGAACAGTAAATTAAAAGAGATCAACAAACCTCTGCTATCTTGTAAAAATCAAAGAACCGATTTATAGATCCTCTACTTCCAACCAACTTAGATGGGTGCGACTCCAGCAGGACCCCCTAGCAGATATAAGAATAGCCCACAACTTACTAAAAGAGATTTGAAAGATAGGTATTTCAAATGCAATAACAGCTTAAGATAAATGGGTGATACCTTCTCCCTGACAAATCGTGGTAAAGCATGAGTTCAAATAGAATATAATGAAATAGTCTGATAACTTACTCTCCCTACCACAAAATTTTGTTTGCAAATTGAAGAAACCCAATAGAATAAACTTCACAATACACAAGAAAAACCACATTTTCATCAAAAAGAAGATCCACACTACATGCTAGCTATCTTCAGTCTAAGCCCAAAAAGAAATGTAAATAAGTAAAAGATTCAACATAGTCTTCCCACAAAGCAGTCCAAAAAAAATCATAATAGCTCCACTTTCAACACGAAAATATTATAGGATATTAAACAAGAAACAAGTGAGACTGAATTCATCATATTCCTGGGTCTTGAGTTGGGTCAGGATTCATGTCTAAGACATAGTAGCTGGAGCCTGATATCATCTAACTTGGTTGCAACCCAGGCCCAACCCATGGGCACTCCTACCCTTTCAAATTGAATGTTATGATTTTCAAGACTAGGACTAACCTTGTTTAGGAAAATGCTATGCCCTGATGCTTGCCTTATTGGTTGGGTTGGGCCCAAGAACACAACTGGATCTGACAAAATCCAGGTATGAACACCATGTTAAGAAAAAAAATGATCTGCAGGGGCTGTGTAGGTGGTGCAGGGTGAGGTATCACATTTAAAAATAGATAAAAGCATTTTCAATATTTCATTTCCAATTTAAAAACATATAACATTGGAGGTATCACCTAAAAACTGAGGAAATGATGCATCTTCTGGAGTTACCCGCTTATATTTCTTGTAGATTCGCTTTGTTACTATGTTCTTGGATTCATCATTAATCGACATTGGCATTGCACATCTCAGCCCGGTACTCATCATAATGATGCTCCCATTTCTTCAAACAAGCGGGTGGAACTTCTTCACTGACGCAAGGCAGCTGAGATATCTCTACATGCCAAAAAATTTTAACATCAGGACAAATCAACACCAGAGTTAGGTAGAAGGCACACATGGTGTAATAATGAGATGAATAAATCCTCACCATCTGATGATAAATCTTTCAATTGAAAATTTGAAATGTCATAAACCTCAAACCACAAAGAAAAACACATGCAAATAAATCCTAAATGGAAAGAAAGAAAGTTGTCTGATCCAATTCACTTTGTGGCTGGTTCTTAATAGGTGGTAGTATGATGATTATGCTGTAGGCAGTTTTTGGGAGTGTGGTCACTATCTGTACTCAAACATGGTGCATAAACAAGAAGGGGCCCATTTTTGTGGCCATATTTTTTTTCCAACTCTAGACATCTCTTCTCAAACAGATCCATCTTTTCATAAGGCACAATGATTCATGTCCAAATGGGTCACTGTGTGGAGTTATGTTGTTCTCTTCCCCGGAGGCGATCGATAGATTCATTTCCAAAATTTAGGGACTGTAATCAGTAAGCAAAACCCAAATGGAAGAATTACTAATATATGTAGTCTCCTCATAAGACTAGTCACTGAATAAAAGGGAGAGCAACAAGGAAAAAAAAGTTAAATATTTCGATTGAGCTTTAGAGGAAGAATTACTAATAAGAAAAATAACACACTATAAGATAGACTCATATCAAAAAGGGATATTTGAAACTATAAAAATGAGCTTTAAATTAAATATCACTAACAAACCCAAAATGCAGTGAAATACCTCCAAGCCCTGTTTTAAGATCCAAAAACAAGTGTGTAACTTGTTATAGGATTTTGGTTGTTAGACCACTTATCGGTGGGCTTACCTCTTTCCTTTCCTCTATCAATAAATACAAAATGCACAATCATGTAATCAACTCACAGTTCCAAGAATTTTACATGTAGAAAGCTATTGTTTCAATGGATCAAAATTGGGTTTGGATTGTTAAACTAAAAGGTTATAAAATTGGAGAAGTAGAGACAGGAAAGGATGCCAAACAGGAGATCCCTGTTCCCACAAAAGAAGAAGCAAAAATCTGTGATGGTTTGAACTTGGAACCAGCTCGCATAATTAATTTCTGATATTATCTATGTATGTTTATTCATCCATATCTAAACTTGATTGTATAACTTGATGGTTTCACTCACATTCCGAGACAAATGTGCTGGTCACATACATAGGAAACAGAACAAAGGACAAACAGAATCAAGATTAAAACATATTTTGGAGTAGAGAGAGGTCTGTTCTGATTCAGGAAAGCCAGGACCAGGTCAACATATGTCAATATCAAAACCATAAAACAAAAGGGTACAGAGCTGGGCTTAATTTAAAAATAAATAGAGAAAATAATAACTTATTCAAAACAAACTAGATCCTTTGTCCCGGATACAGATATATGCTTTTAAGGAACCTGGGAAAAACAAGGGTATAGCACATCTCCTTTTTCTTTTTCAAATAGACCTACAACACATTCTTATATGGTAATATTGAAGGGAAACGATTTAAATTCTATGTTATATGGTAATCTCAGTACCCAAGAGATTCAAGAACTATAAACATTAGAGAATCAAACAACTTAATGGACTAGAATAGACAATAAGGAGCTTAAGGGTCCCTTCGGCATTCAGGGTTAGCAGCTGAACATAATTGCTTACCCTGTGCTCATCTTCCATCTCAAAGGGCATCATAGTGTGAATTCTCAATTTGATTGAAGTAGCAGGAAAAAAGTTTTATTAAGTGGTTAGGAAATTGTAACCACCATCAAAAAGAAAAAGTTAGACCCAAGGCACCATTTTACCAACCCCAACGCCATAAAGAAAACTCGCAGTCCAAAAAAGAACATACAGGGTCTTCTCGATGGAATGTATATTTGAGGTATTATTTCACATCGCTCTGAGTTTCAAACACATGCAATTGGTTTTAGGCACACAGTGCCCCTGAGTTCTCCGTCTTTATTCATCCAAACCATGTGCAGGTCTGACAAAATGGTCCAACTACAAACAAATGTTGAAATGATTTTGGGCACAAATATCTGAACTCACCCCCTATATTATCCAAGTCTGATTGAGGATACATAGTAATCCATTTTGGACCAAAGTAAACGGTTAACCAGGAAAATCTCAGTTCAAATTTCAGACTTGTAAAACTTAAATTTTTTGTATCGAAAAGGCTACTCATTTTTATTTTGATAGTAATTTATTTTATCCTACTTAGATTAATTTTGTAAAAAATCAAGCCTAAAAAATCCACATTAAGATCAGAACCAGTAGTGACGCATATAGCTCCACGCTAGCTATAAGGCGGGATAGAAGAAGTGTAGTTCTTTAGTGCATAAGATAAAATTTGATCCAAATTGTAGCAGTTAAGAATGAAAATCACTTAGATCAGCTATTAAAATTATGATTAAAAGGAAAACAATGGATTTTCCAACTATTCTCCAATCAGTTAATCAATCTTCAATCCAAAAGTGTAGAATATGGAAACATATCAAGAAAGAAGATTATATAAAAATAGTAACGATAACAATTAAAATTAGTAATTTAAACAAATGTAGATCTAGAGAATCTTTAAAATGAGAAGTTAAAAAAACCATATGAAAAAGCAAACTTGGATTTAGGTTTGGGTTTTCGATCCATCTGCAAGATGTACACATACAATTCAGTCACATCATATTTGAAGCTTCAGTAATTCAGATCATCAGTATCATCATTGATAGCAAGAAGATAGGAAGAAAGTTCATAAAGTTCAAATTTTGAAGCCTTCGTTCATTTGTTCATACCTCTTAGTAGTAGTGCCAAAGCAAGAACTTCAAACAGTGACGTATAAAACTAAACAAGACAAAGACCTGCATAATCACCAAGGGAATTTAATAACCTTTGTTACATAGCTAGCACTAGATAAGGATATTGAATGTTTACATTACTCAAAGAATCAAATAGTATAAACGTTGAAATATAAATGCATATAGAACTCCATTGAGGGCATAGGCAAACAAAGAGAGATTCTAAAGCAAACAACAGACCTCATAACTGTCATTTAAACAAGTAAGTTTTATCATAATCATCCACAACAAACTAACTAAAACAGATCCATCCTAATTCAACATTGTTTAACATCATTATCAAAAAAACTAAAAATGAAACCACTTTTGCCGAATCATCCATTTGCTCCCTGCAAAACAAACCAATAAAAATATATAATTAAATTATCTTCTTACAAATCATATAATGCAAAATCATGGTAATATTAAGTAAAGAAGAAATTTAGGAATTCTATTACACCATTTAGATACTCAGGGCTCGATCTTGACTTATGCATCCAACTTTTGTCCATCGTAATATCCGGTTCAAGCCAATTCCTACTGACCAAAAACACATGATCACACAAGGCATGTGATGTGAGTTTAGAGTAGGAATTTACAATAACACTACACGAGAACAAACCAAACAGGCTTCCAACACCCTTGTGGAGACTTTTGAGAACATATTCAGAGGACTGAAACTTTATATCAATCCAGCCCATGACAAATGTAAAGCACGTAAATTTGTAAATTTAAATCAACATAAAGAAGAATCTGTTAACAAGGAAATTTGTCCCTTGCTTGGGACATGTAAAGCACGTAAATTGAGAAGGGTTTTGTGCCCCATGTGGACCAAGAGTGGCCCAAACAGGCCAGACCCTAGAACTGTAGAGTTCTAGCTTTTGGATAATTATATCATAATTTTAAAGGTAAGAATGCGGAGAGAGTTTGTCCAAAATCTCTTGAGATTCAATGAGTTCCAGTCAATTGAAGTCTTCAAACTCCAGGGCACCACAATTCAGCATCCCACAAAAACAGACCCAAGCACCACTCCATAGCGTCCAAAGGGAAGCTCTATAGGCACCATGAAATCTGTCATTTTATAAACCCAACATTTTTCTTCTTTTGAAAACATAGACATATATAGAGGGACACATAAATATACAACATAGATGCAAGCCAAAATTAGAGGGGGAAAATAATATAACATCCCAAAATAAGTATGTATGTGATATCTCTTAAGCCCCACTAAAACCATGGAACAGTCTTGATGATTGAAGTGATGCTTCTTAAACTCCTAAATTGCATAATCTTATAGGATTCAATAATCCATTTGAATCGAAATTTAAACCAGGACATTATCAATTGTTTCTGAACCAGAGCAAATGTCACTGATGCACCTAATACTGCATATGCGATCCACATCCCTAATCACATGAGCATAAATCCAGATGCTGACCATTCCATCAAAAGCTCCCCCAAATTGGAACACCCTAACAACCCATATCATCAGGCTCTTTTCTTCACTGGGTTATCTTTCAGCACCCAGATAAAAAAGACAAAAACTTTAAGCTATTAACCTTTACATAAACCCCCCACCCCCCACAAACTAAAACCCACAAACAGATAAGCAATGCTTCAATTCCCAGTCCCCATCAAAGAGGATCAGAGGTCCAGCATATTCCAATCTGGGAGATTTCCCACTCAAAAGGCCTAGAAATCAAAAACCCTAACCAGCAGCAACAGCACAAAGTACCACCATAGACAAAGTCACATCACGTGTGCAACAGATGAAGAAGAGGAGAATAATAAAAAAAATACAGAATTGCAATACGAACGAGGTCTTCGAGATTTCTCAAGCTGAAACACAGATTTCGCGAGACATGCACACAGAAACGATGAAATACGAACGAGGTCTTCAAAATGAAAAATATCAAAGACATGCAAACAGAAAAAGGAAGTAAAAAAACAGAGATGATATACGAACGAGGTCTTCGAGATTTTTATACCTGAGATAAAAAACATGCGATGTGTCATGTATGATGATAGGGTCACTACAAAAAAAAGGACTTTTAGTCTCGCTTTAATTTGAGCTTTTGTGTCGCTTTTACAATAAAGTGACACAGTATGGTCTGATGTGTCACTTTAGAGGAGGAGTAAACGAGGAGGTTTGTGTGTCACTTTTCTATAACGCGACACACACAAAATAAATCTATATCTCGTTTTATTCTTAAAGTGACACTAGTGGAGCAAATTTTTAAAATAATCCAAACTAAATAATGAGGATGGTTTTCCCCACTAAACAAAAGTGACACAAGAAGTTTGGTTGTTCTTTTCTTTTGGGAAATAGAAAACAAAAGCGACACATGAATTTGGGCGGGTGCTTGGAAAGTGAAAATTTTAATTCTCGCAAAAATTTGGGCGGGTGTTCCCTCCATCTTATATTCCTTTCGCGCCATATCCCATCCCTTCGTTCCCTCCATACCTCATTCCCTTGGCGCCCAAATACCCCAACGAATCCAACCGATCCCCTTGAGGAGTGTCTGAGACGATCGACAGGTGCAGGTTTCTTCTTCTCTCTACTTCTTTTTCTTTCAGCTATATATCTTTCTACTGTCTGGGTTTCAAACGATGGGATTTTGGGTTTCTGCTGGATTGTGGGAGTGGGTTCCATGGTGCTGGGATATTTTGGGGGTGGATTGTGGGAGGGGTTCCTTGGTAGGGGGATGTAGACGATGAGGGAGATGGAGATTTTGGGTTTCTGTTGGATTGTGGGAGTTGGTTCCTGCGATGCTCCTCTTCCTCCCTCCCTCTTCCTCTCTGTTTTTCCTCTCTCGTCTGCTACTTTATGCCTTGCTTTATTTTGCTGGCAGGCTAGGTTGGTTGGCATTTTTGTAAGCCTCCCTCCCCTTTTTGGTTCTCTGTTGTGAGGGTGTGTTGCCCTCTTTCTTCTTCTTCTCAATATTCATTTACCATTAAGCAAGAAAAAAAAGTATGGGTAGTTGAAGGCTCGAAGCTTCTACTGATGATACAATGCTAATTTCTGTTTTGCATGTTTTTCTGTATTTTCTTAAAAAATCTATTGGGCACAGACAATTAGCAAATTTCTTCCCTCTATACCTCACACTCTCAATCTCTTCCCTCTATACCTCATGCTCTCAATCTCTTTCCTCCCTCACCTCTCAATCTCTTCCCTCTATCGTTCACATACTCAATTTCTTCCCTTTATCTATCTCTCACTCACCAACTACCAGCGGCAAGGTATCCATAATTTTTTTTTTTTTTAGGCTTTAATTTGTTGAAAACAAAACTTCTCTTTCCTCATTAATGCTTTAACCCATCGATGTTTATGCTGCAGTTTGGGGGTTTCCTGGTTCTTTCTTTTATCAACAGTATTTAACCCATCAAAAGGTAAGACTTTTATTACTTTAATTTTATTGTTCCCTTTTTTGATTACACATACTGGGCTGATTTTTTTACTTATTTACTTTAATTCACTCTCTAGAAAGTTTGAAGCTTTATTAATCATTAATATAACATATAATCAGTTTGTGGTATAGTGAAAATTGTACATCTGTAACTTCAGTATTGTGGTTTGATGCTTTATAACGTTAGCTGCTTAAATTTCTTATCGAATTACATACAAACTCGATATCGTTGGAGGGACATGCCAAAAACCCAGGGTTGAATCATACTCAGCTGATCGAACTTCCATCCCCAAAATAGGCTAAATGCAAAAATGTTTAGCATAAGTATTTAAATAGTGTATGAACTGGTTCTTTCTTGGGTATGCTGGAGTTTCTGCTGGCATCTCCATATGAGGAAGTTCACATAATTTCTTAGGGAGGTGAAGTCTCAGTCGGTCATAAGTTTTCGTCTTCCACAGAGATGCTACACTTGGGAAATTTTCAACACTAAGATGTGACCCTGAATTTTTTATAAGGGGTCTATAAGATAAATAACTTAGTTTACATGACACTATGACAATGACAAGTAGGGAAAGAGAGCTGTTTTCCTTGGAAGAGATGAGTGGGTGATTAGAATCATGTGGAGTGCATTAATGGCAAAGAGTGTATAAGAACAAGACTTAGGGTTCTACAACTAAATTTCATTTTCAATCTCCCTCAAAATTTTTTCATTTTTTTTATATTGCTTAGACCTTAGTTTGATGTCGGATCTCATTAAGTGTATCTCATTAATGACTTGGTTCTTGTTGTCTTAGAGGAGTACTTTTTAAATGTGATGGGCATAGCTTGAACATTGTTTTTCTTACATTTCTTTTGTTAAGTAAGATGCTATGCTGATTTGAGATTTGTTCAGAAGATTCATTTAATCAGAAGCAACATGGTCATGGTCCAAATATTAATTATCTTTAGTTCTTTACCAGGCCATGTTAAACTGGCTAAGCTAATATGTGTACTAAATTACTAACTAATTGAAAAACAATGTATAGCCGCATAGGCCATATACCTGGTTTCATTTTAAAAGGGTTGGGATTCCATGAGTATATCTTTTTGTCCCTTTTGCTGTTTTCTATTTGTCATATGTTAGATAAAGATGTTAGGTGGGTGCTTACATGTCATGGCTACGAAGAATTATATGTCTGTGATTTTCTTGAAAATTTTGGTGTTTTAGAATTTTAGGATTTTTGTTAATTTGGAATGGACAAGTCTTGGATGTCCAAGCTGAGAAATTCCGAATGAATACATTGAAGGGGTTAACAATCTTCTTAGTTTTGCAAAGGATGAAGAAAGTTATATACGCTGCCCATGCAAAGACTGTGGGAATCTCCATGAGTTAACGAAGAAGGAAGTCATAAATCATCTTTTTAGACATGGTATCGACAAAACTTATGTTCTGTGGAGATATCATGGGGAAAGGCATCTTGCTTCTGATTTTTCAAGTGTTCCTACACATGAGAACACCCATCAGCCCTACAATACGGAGAGCCCCTCGATGCTACAAACATGAAGGAATTGGCAGAGGCTGTAGATAAACAATATAAGGCTAATCCTGAAAATTTTCAAGAACTTCTTGAAGATGTTGAGACTCCTTTGTATGAAGGTTGTTCAAAGATTACGAAGTTATCAGCTATTGTAACGTTGTTTAATTTGAAAGCGAAAGGTTGTTGGACTGACACAAGTTTTACGAATTTGTTGAAAGCCTTGGGAGAGATGCTTTCAGAAGGTAATTTGATGCCTTCTAGCATGCATGCAGTTAGAAAGACGTTGTCAATTTATGGGATGAAATATGAAAAAATCCATGCTTGTCCCAATGACTGTATACTTTACAGGTCCGATGAAAATAAGAATAGAACTACTTGCCCAACTTGTGGAGTATCAAGAAACAAGGAAAATAAAAATGGGACCGACCAAACTAAAGGTGTTCCGGCTAAAGTTTTGTGGTACTTTCCACCTATTGCAAGATTTAAAAAGATGTTTCAGTCTGCGTAAACAGCGAAATCATTGACATGGCATGCCAATGAGCAATTGGTGGATGAAAAACTGCGTCATCCAGCAGACTCTCAAGCTTGGAAGTTGGTAGATAAGAGGTGGCCTGAGTTTGGTGCTGAATCGAGAAATCTCCGCCTTGCACTTTAGTGGACGGAGTCAACCCATATAATAATCTTAGCAGTAAGTACAGTTTATGGCCTGTGATGTTGGTAACTTACAACCTCCCACCTTGGCTCTGCATGAAGAGAAAATTCATGATGTTGACAATGTTGATATCAGGTCCAAAACAACCTGGAAAAGACATTGACGTTTATTTAGCTCCCTTAATTGATGATTTAATTACTTTATGGAATTCAGGGTAGAGGTTTTTGATGCCTACAAGCAAGAGTCATTTCTACTGAGAGCCGTATTGCTATGGACGATCAACGATCTTCCAGCATATGGTAATCTTTCTGGTGTACTGTTAAAGGCTACTTTGCTTGTCCAGTTTGTGCTGAAGACACATCTTCGTATAGGTTGAAACATTGTGGAAAAAATGTCTACACATCCACTAGAAGATTTCTATCTCGGCATCATCCATATCGGAAGCAACAAAAGGCCTTTAACGGTGAGAAGGAGTTGAGGGAGGCACCTAAATGATTGAATGGGCAGCAAGTACGAAGCAAAGTTGAAGGGATCAAAGTCTCGTGGGGGAAAAAGAAGTCAACACAAGAAGTCGATAAAGGAGATAATGGTGTTATGAAATGCTCGAACAAGAAATCCATCTTTTTGATCTTCCGTATTGGGAGTACTCACCTCTCCCACATAACTTCGACGTCATGCACATCGAGAAGAATGTATGCGATAGTGTGATTGGTACTCTACTCAACATTCCAAACAAGACAAAGGACCACCTTAAGAGTCGTCTTGACCTGCAGGAGATGGGTTTAAGGATGGAGTTGGCCCCAAAGGTTGGTGAGAAGCGAACATACTTACCCTCGACATGTTACACATTATCTAAAGCTGAAAAAACTAGAGTACGCAAAACCTTGCACGAGTTGAAAGTCCACTAAGGATACTCTTCAAATTTCAAGCCCCTTGTTTCAATGCAAGATCTGAAATTGCATGGGTTGAAGTCACATGACTGTTACATGTTGATGCAACAACTACTTCCTGTGGCAATACGATCTGTCTTGCCAAGTCATGTGAGAAATGGAATTATTAGGTTGTGTCGATTCTTCAAAGATCTTTGCGCGAGAGTAGTAGATGTGAAAAGACTGCCTGAAATTCAGAATGATATCATTATCATATTATGTTTGCTGGAAAAGTATTTCCCGCCATCTTTTTTCGATATCATGGTTCACTTACCAGTTCATCTTGTTAGAGAGGTTGAAGTTGGTGATCCTATTTTCTTCCGATGGATGTACGCATTTGAGAGGTACATTGATTCCTTATCTGGTCATTTCTATTATGAATGGAACTTACGCACAATTTATCACTTAATTCTTTAGTAACCGTTTAGGTACATGAGGGTGTTAAAGAGTTATGTCCGAAACCCAACTCGACCGGAAGCTTGTATAGCTGAAAACTATATCGCTGAAGAAGCAATTGAATTTATGAGTGAATTCTTACCGGGGTTAGCTGCAGTAGGAGTTCCTACCTCCTTGGAAATTATTACCACTGATCTAGTAGAAAATGGGAAGCATCCATCAGGTGGTGAACTCATTGCACCTGATAGCAAAGCCTTGGAGCAGGCACATCATTATGTCTTGCAAAACACAGGAGTTGTTCAGCCTTATATTGAGTAAGGATTTTTAGTTCTTTAATTAAACAAATTAAATAATAAATTGATGGGTTTTGATAGCTAACAATGTGATTTCGTATTGATATATGATAGGGAGCACATGAGCTACCTAAAGGAACACAATCCCCGCAAGGCCAGAAAACCGACATGGTTACAAGAAGAGCATAACCGTTCTTTTAATGATTGGCTCAAAAGAAGGGTATATGATTACCTGAATGTCTTTTATGTATTGTATGCCTCAAACAAATTTGACTAAGCTTCTTAAACAATATAGGTTTTACACGAGCGGGGTATGGCTAATAACAATGTGTCAGAAATTTTGAGGTGGATTTCAAAGGGACCATTGCCACGTGTTTTGAAATACTCTACGTATGTAATTAAAGGTCATCATTTTTGCACAAGAGAACGTGATGCTTCGTGAGTTAATCAAAACAGTGGAGTCAGTTTGATGGCGACAACGCCCCAAGTTTCAAGTTCAAAGGATCAAAACCCTGTATTTTCCAGCATGGGGTTTTACGGTGTAATTGATGAAATATGGCTGCTAGACTATACTAATTTCAAGGTTTCAGTGTTCAAGTGTGATTGGGTTGACAGTAAGAATGGCATCAAGACAGATGATATGGGCTTCACCTTTGTTGATCTTAATAGAGTTGGCCATAAGTCTAATTCCTTTATTTTAGCATCTCAAGCAAAACCAGTTTTCTATGTAGCTGATCAACTAGATACCGATTGGTCAGTTGTTGAAGGATCTCCTATAAAGATATATCATGACGACGATGACCTTATTGAGGGCAACATAGAAGAAAACACTTGTGTCGAAGAATTGCCAAATATCGAATCTTTTGGTGGAACTGATGAATCTCAGTCAGCTTACATGCGAGTAGATTGTGAGGAGGGGATTTGGGTTGACAACAATAACTCTTGAGTTTCATTTTTTACTAGTACTCCATTATAACAAAAGTTATCATGACTTTTGCTTGACTAATTAATTACTTATGTTATAATTTTCATATATCTGTTGGAAATATCATTCTTTCTAACCTTATGTACTAATGTGTCTGCCTTTATAACAGTTTTCTATGGATCTACAAAGGGATATTGTAAGGTCTGTGACCTTACTGGGTCAGTTGGGCCCAATGACCTGGCCCGTTGACCCGTTTAATTTATTATTATTTTATTTAATTGTATTTTAGATATTTAAGTGGGTTTAGATCATGAGCGAGTTTCTTTTAGCATTAGAATAGTATCTGTGTTGTTTCGTTTGATTCCGAGTTCGTTTGATCATAGCAGGGGGGTAGTTTGCAATTTATGAAAAATTGAGTATTTTTCCGAAATATTCCAAACGCCGTGATTTTGGGTTCGTTGGAAATGTCTCGTTGTTCTGATGATTTTTGTCTCTTGACTCATCGCGATCCAGTGATCAGAAACCTTTCAAGTGGTCCATTCTTTCACCGGACCCACTTAAAGGGCGATTTGGTCTTTTCCTCTCAATCGTCTTCTTAAACGATGTTGAACCCTAATTCCAGTTTTTATTCTCTGCAATGAAATAGAGAACCGCAGCCATTTCTTCTTCCCCTTCCTTTCTCAAGCCAGATCTCAGCCCTAGAAGACCTCATTTGAAGATCTGATTCGCTAGAATTCATCCTCGCGGTCCCCTCTTTCTTCCGGTAACAATCTGGTAAGGTTTCCGGTAACTTCATCCTTTTTCTTTTATCTTCCTTTTGGTTAGATTTCGGTTGGATCTTAATTCTTTTCCTTCCTATCTTCTTCCGGGCTTCCTAATTTGAGTTTTATTGGGTTAGATCGTGGATTTCGGACTAAAAAAGTTTCTCCTCGAATTTCACCCAATTCCAATCTTCACTTTGGTTGAGGCAAGTAGATATGCATTTCATAATCTATATGTCTATATTGTTTCTTTGATTGATGATGTTTCATGTTAGAATACCTAAATTCCAAGCTTGTCATGGTTAATTGGATTACATATGCTAAATTGGATAAATGGGTTGAATGGACTTTACTTGTATATGGTTTGATGAATGGAATGGAATGTGGTTTGAGAGAGAGAGAGCATGGAGGCTCTTCTCATGCAGGTACATGCCCTGGAAAGGCTTAGGAATGAAGGGAATGGACCCTAGGTGAATGGGATTAGAAATACCTTAAAACAGGCCAAATTTGCTTCAGTCCGGGCTCAGGCAGCAAGCAGGCTCGCTCTAGCGGGCTTAACCCTCGCTATAGCGAGCTTTGCTACTGTTATGGAGCCCAGGCAGAATGCATTCTCGCTATAGCGAGACTGCATTGTGCAGACATCAACGTCCACTTCGAATGAACATAACTTTTGATCCGTTCGTCAGAATTTGGAGTTCTATATACCGTTGGAAAGCCCTTGAGACATAGAATCCAATGGTTCTAGTTTCATAATGATGCTCGGGAAATGATGTAATTACTTAAATTATTAATCCAACTTATGTTTATATTGGAAATGAGACTGGTAACCTAAGTTTGGGCCTTAGATGTTGGAAACCATGAATTTACTCTCACTTTACCATTAATGGGATTGAAATCGAAGTACGTGGCTTAGTGTGCTTCGATGGGTTATCTAGGTATTCGTGTATTACGCGTGGTGTAACCGAATGCATATGGAGTTGGATTGAACGATGCTTAACATGATTGTACACTAAGGGATTTCCCTAGAAGCATCATTGATTCAATTTCCACATGTACTCTGATAGAACACGTCGGATACAGAGATGACACCACGTACCTAGGATTAGAGAGTAATTCTTCCTTGACTTGTGACTTGTATCCGTTGTTACTATTCCTTGTACACTCTCTTGACATAAAATACTTAATTACATATGAAATATAAATTCTTATAGAATATAGAACTTGGACCTGACTTAGAGTGTACCTTAGGAAACCGTATCTTGTTTTGATGAGCATGACTGGCTAGTAATGGAAAGGGATTATCACGTGGCTTGCTTGACTTGTATTAATTTGGAGAAGATGATCCCTAGAATCTTGTCTTGTACATGAAACTAGCCAGACTTGCTTGTCTTGTTGTTCTTGTGTCAGAACCACTTTGTTATTATTTGCATATCATGGCCATCTGCAGTTTGGGATTTAATGACGAACCGGTTACTCGATTGTCGCGGTGGGCAGTCGGCGTAGGACGGCGTCCATGGCGTTAAATAGCTGGGAGGGGGTAGGACCATGCTGCTATTCCCAGGACAGGAGTTAGGATCCCACTGGAGCCGGACTATGGTATCAGTAGTCCAAGGGATTGTTACTGGTACCCGAAAGGTGGCTTTGGACATCCTCGGAGTCTCCCTCTTGCTTGTTTCTTGTTTGCATTTGCATGGATAGTGGTTATTGTTAGATGGCTAGGATTCCTTTTATTGTTCATGTTGTTTATTAATCTCGCTTTATGCCTAGTCTTGCATTCTTGTATTCATATGATCTTACCTGTCATTACTCTATACTTGATGCATGTCATGATTATTAGTTTTGTATATCTATTGCTCAACATGTCGTTGACCTTGTTCCTTGGTGTGCAGACACATCAGGTGAGTACTATTACGAGGAGCAGGCAGGTGATGAGATCTCAGAGGATCTCCAACCAGTAGAGGAGGTACGAGAGTGGCGTGCCGATGACGTAGAGTAGCGTCATCACTTCTGGCACAAGAGAGATACATTGAGTTTTTATTAGATTATTCTTTTTTCATTTATTTCTCTCGTTGAACCTTTACTTTCATTGACTTGTTCATTATTGGCCTTGTATTTTGGGATGGCCAATGTAATAAATAACTTAACTTCTAGCTTGTTTACTTTTCTTGCAAACTTTAAATTAATGAAAGATTATTAATCATTGCTTGAGATTCCATATGCCTGGAGTTGTTTGGACTCTATATTTATTGTACCACATGAGGTTCGAGGTTTGAAATATTAAATCATCACCGCGGACTACGATCCGTGGGCCCAGAGGACAAAATTTTTAATTAGTCCTAAAATTCACTCTCCGGATCCGGTTATTTCTTTAATCGGGTTCGGGGGACGTGACAGATATTCAAGCACCTAAGAAAAGAAAGAGGAGACATAAAATGAAGAAATCTGCCAATGACGTTGAGCCTAACGTTAGAGGCCAAATAGTTAAACATGATTTAAATAAGGGTTGGAATGGTGTGAAAGTTGAAGTTGGGTTAGATGAACACGGTGTGCCAATAAATAAAAAGGTGCGAAAAGACTTTGCTAGTTGGGCAGGCACTCAAGTGAAAGCTAATGTTCCGCTTGCTGAATGGCCAACTTGGCCAAAAGTGAATAAGAGAATAAAAGATGATTTATTATCTGGTAATCCTTAAACTTTCCTCTCTTTATAGTTTAAAATGCTTTGTGTTCTCTTACTTGTAAGTCAAAGTTCGACGACATTTTATTTGTAGGGAAGGTTCATTATAGATCCGAAATTTAGGAAGGCAGCTCTAAAACAATGTGGTAAAATATGGAGGAAGTTTAAGAATTATCTGACAAGGGAGTTTATTAGACCTTTCATAGATGAACCTGAAGCGCTAGTAAAAGCACCTGAAATGTATCCCGATATCAAGCAGCCAGATTGGGAGAAGTTTGTCCAGATGAGGTTATCAGCAGAATTCCAGGTATATGTGTTCTACATGCTTTCTTTTTTTTCCCAACCGGGACCGTTGGTCTTAGGATGAAAAAGGCATCATCTGTTGTACCTGTTTTCATTAGGATTTGTTGGCCAATATAATAATATATGACTAACTAGTACTTTTTCTTATGGAACTATTAGGAATTTAGTAAGGTTCAACTAGCAAGAAGGATGGTGAACGTATACAACCATCGACTAGGAAAGCCAGGTTATGCTGGCCTTGAAGATAAGCTGGTAGTAAATTTTTATAAGTTTCTTATATCATTTTTATTAAAATATACGTATACATTAACTAGTTTATTATTATCTGATTATTTGGTTTTGATTGAACATAGAAAGAAGCAGGGATGCCCATTGAAGAAATTGACAGATCTCAGTTTTGGCTGTTAGCTCGACAAGATAAAAATGGAGAATATGCAGATTATTCTTTGAGGGAGATGTCTGGAAAAATAGTAAGTTTGGGTTTAACGTTTAAGTCCATAGTTCTTCATACCAGCCTATATCAAGGTTCTATTTCATTTTCTTTGCTTATATTGTAAGTAGTGATTAACATGATCGAGTAAGAATCACAAAAAATAACCACCCAACAGTAGGGGCTACCTCTCTTGGAGTAATGTTTTTTTTTTTTTACTTTTTATTGTTCAATTGTCTCACAGGATGAGCTGAAAAAAAAGAAAGAAGAAGGAACTTTGATTACAGAAGGAAGCAATGATATACTTACAATGGAACTGCCGCGTTAGGGGGGCTAGTATGTACTACACTCCAACTGCATACTTCAATCTCCCTAGACGTGGATCAAGGAAACTTACTGAGAAGTTGGAAGCAGAGAATCAAACACTGAAAGTAGCAGTAATAGAGTTGCTTAAACAAGCAGCATCAAGTGGGTCATCACCACTGAATGAAACCATAATTGAGCTTCTTAGGCAACAAGGAATGGACACGCCACGACAATCGGAAAATGTGGCATCTAATAGTGCTAAGAGTGCTAAGAGTGATAACAGAGAGCATGTAATAATGACTTCTAAATCACATAGATCATGTGGAAAACAGGTAGCAATTTTCTGTTTTGTGTTCCCAATTTTATACATTCTTTGAGAACACTCTTTTGTCATTAACTTTAAAATAGATTGTGGTATCTTCAAAGCCAAAGGCAAAGAAACGGATTGTGGCAGCTCGAAACCAAAAGGCAAAGATAGTTGATAAAGGGAAAGGCATTCTCACATCTTCAACACTTAAATCTAAAGATGGAAAGGTATATGTTTGTCAATAATCCAACTTAAGTGGTAAATAACCTATGAAACTAACAAATCCCTTATAAGCTTTCATTTTCTTGTGTGTTATAGACCCAACGTTTTAAGTTAGCGTTGCAGTCTATAGATAACATTGTTGCTGAAGGTAATCTTCGTCCGGAAAATGGGACAGAAGAATCTCTTCACAACGTGCCTTTAGGGGAGTCAAATGTGTGTGTCTCTATCAATACAGCTATATGTCATGATGCTCCTCTCCCCATTCCAAATGACAACGCTGGGCTGATTTATGTTAAAGATGCTATCAATTCATTTGTAGCTTGGCCTAAGGAATTTGTTATACTCGAGGATGATGAGGTACCTTGTAGAAACATTAATAGTTTTACATTCATATAGTCTTGCAATATAATGAGCATTCTTTTACTTTATTTTATTAACTTCATCTTTATAGGAAGAGGATGATTCACTTGATTATGTCGGTAATAATAGTCAGTGTTCTAGTTTTGCTAAATCTGTGAAAAAACGGATGGGAAAGAACGATGTTATAACTGTTCCAATGATTGGAACTCTGTTTGCGGATGAGACTAATGCTATAAGAGTCTCAAGGGATGAGTTGTTAGATGTTTGTTACAGGAGAGAATTAAATGCCAGTTGCATCTTCACATACATGAGATACTTGTATACAACCGATTGCATTGGTCGAGCAAAGTACGCGTTCGGAAATCCAGCAGGTTTTAATCGTCATACAAAGAAAGATGATAAGAGTCGATACATCCAGTCCTTGGCACAGGAACATGGTGACAGAGCTCTTGTAATTCCTTACAACCCAGGGTAAGTGCTCTACATATTTATTTGTTAGACATCATTTTACTTTAGTACAATAATAAAATATATTAACGTAATTTGTTTTTTTCACTTGATTGGCTGTAGAGGGCATTGGGTTTTGATCGTCATTGTCTTAATAGAAATGCAAGTCTATTGTTGGATTCGTTAGGAAAGCAGCCAGATCCAACTTTTAAACTTGAGTTGAACACGTAAAGTATCTCTATCTCTTATTTTTTTCCCCTTTGTGTTTATATTTTATTTTCCTTCACGATAATTTCTTGTGATTTTTAGAGCAATTCAAATATCAAACTTGTCTTCTGGAAAGCTGAGAAGGTTAAATCCGAACCCAGATTGGGAGTATGTGACGGTTAGCATGCCTATTTATGCAATGAAGATGCAAGGTTTGTTACTCTTACCATTTGTCCACAGTGCCCACAACAAGGAGACAGAATTGAATGTGGTTATTATGCGATGAGTTTTATGCGACACTTTTTTGCTAATGCCGGTCAATCGCTCAAACGCAAGGTGAGAAAAATAGTTATACACAAATAAATAAATATATTTTTTTTGCTCAATAATTAAAAGTTCTATTAAAAAGAAAGAGAAAAACAAAAGAATGGGATGGAAGTTTAATTACACTAGCTAGTTTCTTACACAAAAGAATGAGTAAAAGTTCCTTAGCTAGTTTTCTTACACTAATGACTACACTAACTTGCTTTTCCTCGAAACAGGTTATGGAGTTGGCCAGCATAAAGACATACACCACCAAAGAAATAGATAAGATCCGACTCGAGTTTATCGACTTCATCCAAGGATTTCTTCCTTTAAAGGTATACCTAGGAGTTCAATTTGTATAGTTGAGAAGATTTCATAGTAAGGCTTAGTGACGATACACTTAATTTAATGTGCATTTCAGTTTTTAGGCTTAGTGACTACCTGTTTCTTCATCGGACTATCAATGTGAATTGATTCATGCATTTTTTGTCTGCATCATGCACTTGGGTAGGTGGAGTTTTTAGTTCATGATGCATTTCACACTTCATCACATATCATTAGGAGGGGGGGGGACTGTCTGTGATTAACTTGCATAATTTTCGGTACGTTAATGGTTATTGAGTGTTAGATGTAGATGGTGATAGGAATACTAGGTCATCATATTAGTGAATTATTGATGCTCCTAGTTCGCTTGCTACCATGATCTTATGACATGTGAACTGCTAGTGTTTCAATTGCTCTTTCTCTAGTGACAAAATGTTTAATTTCTCTTTAACATGAATCATTGATATTGTTGGTTAAACTCTCCTTCTTACTTGATTATATTATTGATACTAGTCAAATTGTTATTATTTTGCAGGTGAATGAAGAAACTTAATTAAATGGAGATGGAATGCCTTTTGCTTAGTGGATCTACTGTTAAGTTTTGGTTAGTTAGGGATTTCCGGAAATTGTTTACAATGTAGCTTGCCTTTTTTTGGATGCTTTTGTGAAGGTTTTGTATTATGTCGTGACGCTTTGATTATGAATTCGAAGGTTAATGTAAATAGTTTGGATTATGGATGGATTCAAATTGGCTATGTTTTGAATAGTTTGTTTGATTTAGTGCGTGGACGAGCAAGTACGTTCCTTAATGTGAATGGTGATTAATTTCCAATTAATGAAATGGTTCTTATTGAATGTTGCTATCTATATTTTTTGCATCTTTTGTAAGGCAGGTTTAGTGATTTGAAAGTGTATCCATACTGCAGCAGGTTATTAGTAATGTATATATTGCATTTTCATTTTACTTCTATGGAAACTGTCACAACTGATGACTACTTGTGTCACTTTTGGTACGAAAACAACATCTTGATCACTGCTTTTGAAAAGCGAGACAACAAAGTTATCTTTCTTGTGACGCTTTAAGTTATTTCAGTGTCACTTTTGGGTTTAAAGTGACACAAGTAACCATTTTTTTGTGTCACTTTGATAACAGAAACTGATACAACAAATGTTTTTTTGAGACGCTTTTACGAACTTTTAGTGACGCCGGCAGATAAGACGCTTGCATAGTAATCAGAAAAACAACACAAACCACTTTTTAAGACACTTTAAAAGTGACTCATTAAGATATTTTTTTTGTAGTGGGTCAGCAGATCCTTTCACCATCACTTGTTCCCTAGTGGTTGAGTTGCACAAGTGAAGATTAATTCAGACAGCAGAAAGGGGTGGATTCTTCTCTTAGATTTGTGTCTTGTTCAGATTCGCTACTTCTTCTCTCCTTTCTCATCTCTCTTTCTTCCCTCTCCTTCATATTAGAAAGAGAGAATGTAAGGGAGATGGAGAGAGAGAGAGAGAGAGAGAGAGAGAGAGAGAGAGAGAGAGAGAGGGCGAGAGTAAATGGAGAAAGAGAGGGAGAAGAGATATTACCTGAACGGTTGAGGTTGAGGGAGAGAGCAAGGGGAAGAACCAATGCGGCTGAACATGTAGAGATTGAGAGTAGAGAGCGATTGGGGGAAAACAATAAAACCTTCTTACATGTGCACCTTCTGGCGGTTAACCATCCATCAAGTGGCCCACCCCTCAAATGTAAGACAGAGATTCAGTTCAGATGTGAGTATTGCTTGGGTGGTTATGAGGATTAATTGAACCCATCCAATCCACCTCCATCTTCAAACACAAACAGTAGCACTTGAATTAAAACATAAATTATCAGAGGGCATATGATTCCTCCTCACTGTCTCTTTGTCTCTTCTTTCCCCTTTACTTTACCATTCTGAGCAGACGCCTCCACTCTATAAAACAAGAGCTCTCTCTCTCTAAAAAGCCAATAACTGAAATGGGTTTACCTCATGAGAACATCAGATGAGAATGTGGACTTTGGTTGGTTCACAGAGGGTTTGAGATTTATTCTGCTGAAATGGGGAACAGAGTTTGTTACGCTTTTCATCTTCTTGCTTTTGTTTGGAGGCTTCTCAACAGCTTCAGCTACTACTTCTCCTACAAGTGAGTATGAAAAAAAGGCCCCATTTGCTTCTTTATCGTTTATGGGTTCTTTTGTCGTGAGAACGAAAGAGGGAACAAATAGGGCTGGGAAAAACGGTGACAGAGTGAGAGAGTGAGAGAGATGGAGGGGTGCGCAGGGGAGCATGGTAAGAGAGTGAGAGATGGAGGGCTGCGCAGGGGAGAGATGAGCGAGAGACTGAGAGGGCGAGAGAGGGTTCCAATGTTAGAGTGAGAGAGCGTGAGGGAGATGAACGAGAGGGAAAAATTAGGGTGGGGATAAATCCTAGGGCGGGAGGGAAAAAGAGAGCAGAGGGCGGGAGCAGAGACATTCGGGAATGTTAATAATTTGAACAATCCCGGCGCATACGGCAAAAATAATTTTGAAATTAAATTAGAAAAAAAATTATCTAATCTTTGCCGGCGAAACTAAAAAGATGCCTGGAAAAATGAGATCGTTGCCGGCGAAAACAAAAAAATGCCGGGAAAAATGGGTCCTTTGCTGGCGAAAATAAAAACACGCCGGGAAAAATGGAACATTTGCCGGCGAATAAATATCGCCGGGAAAACTATACTTTTCCCGGCATTTTTTTATTGCGCCGGCAAAAAACGCTGGGAAAAGTACAAATTCTTGTAGTGTCTATTTATGTTGTATCTATCAGCTCAATCCATATACATTGATTAGAAAAGATAAGGCCGAATCTTGAACGGCTAGACCTTATTTGTAGGAAACTATTTTTTAATGTGCATTAATCATCTATATTGTTGTCTATTTAATTTGGCCCAAGCCAAATCTTGAATGCCTAGACCCACAAGATCTTACACTAACATGTCCACATTCATTTGTAAAGATAAGGCAAAATTCTAAATGGTTGAACCTTCTCATGCATGTTATATTTTGGAGACTTTTGTTTCGGTTCATTCATGGGTCAGTGTTTTCTATTTATATATGTTGGATCTATCAGCTCAATCCAATATTATACACATCAGAAAAGATTAGGATGAATCTTGAACAGCCAGACCTTAATTGTAGGAAAAATTTTCAATGTGCATAATCATCTTACCGTAGTCTATTTAATTTGGCCCAAGCCAAATCTTAAATGCCTAGACCAACAACATATTAACAGCTTGTCCACATTCATTTGTAAAGATAGGCCAAATCTTGAATGGTTGGACCTTAGGCCAAATCTTGAATGGTTGGACCTTCTCACGTTGCTAATGTTGGAGACTATTGTTTCGAGGTTCATTCATGGGTCAATAGTTTCTATTTAGGCTGGATCTATCAGCTCAATCCAATATACATTCATTAAAAAAGATGAGGCCGAATCTTAGAACGGCTGGACCTTCTTATTTGTAAGAAACTATTTTCCAATATGCCATTAATCATCTATTCTGTTTCTATTTAATTGGCCCAGCCAAATCTTGAATGCCTAGACCAACA